>JASTWR010000555.1:0-111883 GCA_030770355.1 Harpagoxenus sublaevis | reverse complement strand
TAATTTTCAGAATCAAATACACATATAAAAAGGAAAAAAAGGATCTCATCTATTTATATGTATTACGTATATTAATGATTTCTAAGAAAAATAAGTAACCCACACAGCACAAAACGTTTCAACAACATTGCAGCAATGTTGCAATCTTGCAGATTGCAGTGCAATGTTGCAGAGACATTGCCAGAGTAATGAAATTGCAAACTTCCAGTAGCAATGTTGCAGAGACATTGCCAGAGTAATGAAATTGCAAACTTCCAACAACAATGTTGCAGCAACATTTCAAAAACATTGAAAAAATATTTTAATATATATGCTTCATTAATTTTTATGATGTTTATTATAAATATGAACGAGAATATACATAAGATCCTTTTTGTCGGCGTCCACAACTTCTGATGCGTATATCGCTGAAATATGACGATATATTGCTGGCGATGCGCAGCTAGATATATATAGACATATTAAGTTGTCTATGGTCGCGTGTCGCGTGGTCACGACCCGAGTCGCGAGTGCTCGCGCATTATTCCATTGTCACGTTTCGGGATGGTCGCGCGTCTGCGGATCCGCGTAAAATTTGTGAATCTGGTTGTATGTATGCTTTTTATTTTGGCCGAAGCTTAAATAAGAGTATATGCACTAATCAAATTCACGTTATTTATATTATACTTCGCGATAGGAAATAATAAGGCACATTACGGATTTGAAAGTGAATAAAATACACATTGCAGGTATGATTCATTTAACTATTTAAATATTTATATATTATATTATAGAGAGAAAAGAGATATATTTGTATTATTGACTAATATCTCTCCTATATATGTGATGCAGAGGTTATACGTACAACGTACCTACTTATCAGTCAGCTACAAGGTTATGTTGGTTTTATATATCGGTCAAGGCTAATGGTATAAAGTTTCCGTCAGGAAATAATATACAGGGTGTTCCAAAACCGACCCAGCGTTTCTTTATTAGTCAGGTAACTAAATTATTATATTATATTGTACATAACTGGAATGAGTAATTTATTGTTTTGGCTGTCACCGAGAGAGAGGTGCGTTCGGGTGGGCCCTTTTTCTTTTCTAGTACTACCTGATTAGTCAATAGCATAAATAAGATAGAAACTCATGATATAGATCACGGTCATATTTTTGCAATTGATCAATCAGGTAGTAGGTACTACAAAAGGAGAAGGGTTTACCCTAACGCATCTCTCTCTCTCTCTCTCTCTCTCTCTCTCTCTCTCTCTCTCTCTCTCTCTCTCTCTCTCTCTCTCTCTCTCTCTCTCTCTCTCGACGACAACCACAACAATAGATCATTTACTCAAGTATGTATAGATAGAGTTGAGTGATAGTAGCACTAGTAACAATTAATAGTTAAGTACATAAAATATATTTATTTCAGAATTTAAGAAACAAGTTCCTTATTAAAGTTAAATAAAATACAGTATAAACTGGATACACTGGAAAATAAAGTTGATATAATTGACAATAAAGTTGAATTTTCTAATCCTATCAATAAGGAATCTAATGTTGCATTTCCTATACCGTCAATAGCGGAATTAACATATTTTGAAGAGCAGTTGCAGGAAATAGAATTCAAAAACGAAGTGGTAAGTTACCATACGTCTTTTGCTTTTTTATTATTTTATTATACTACATGTATTAATAGCATATGTATTAATACACATATGTATTAATCCAATAATGTAATACTATTTTGTACTTTATTTATCTTTTTTTTAAACCTGTAATATATATCCAGATAACAATTATTGTGTGCAAATTTGGTTGGCTGTTTAGTTATTTTATGACGATTTTTGTTATGTACACGAGCAATCTTCATGCATAATACTGCACTATATTTACGCGCAAAATGTTTTCTGGGTACTTATCTTGCATGGTATTAATTGAAACTAACACTCAATTTGTTATAGGAAATATTGCTTCTTATATTACTTTACATTTTTTAATTATTAATACAAAGTTTACTTTCGCATTACTTATGTACTTTTTTTTAGCTTAATATTTTTAAACTCGTGGGTGGAAGTACTGCACATGTTATGATTCACAATATATTAAAAAAAAGCAGTAACAAATTCTGTAGCAATAAATTTCAGCTGGGCTGGAAAAAGAAATAAGAAGAGCTTTAAAGACTTTAATCTCGCGAAAATTATTGCACGTAAGTTTATTTTGTTTAATACAATTTAAAGTTAATTAAGATATCACATTCGTCTAAAACATGAATGTATTTGCTTTGGAAAATGTTTTTAATCTTACTTAACGCTTTTACACTACAGAAGCTGTTCGAATGTTACATGACCAAGTAACAGATAATGAAATTGCAGACTCCATATCAAAGTGGTTTGCTCAAGCCACTGTACGGACTTAAAGAGAAAAGTACGTACATTTGTTATTTTATATATGGCAAGAAACCGTGACATTTTTTAAAAATACTTATTATTAAAAATACTTTTATTATATATTAATTTGCATAAACAAGTTTTAGAATAACAAAACTAAATTTATACTTGATATACCTGAAATGGTGTGTGATTAAAGCACGAATACGACTTTAATTAAAGCTGTATTTGATTTAAAATGTATTAGAATTAATACAATCAGGATTTCTAACTTATTTTTATTTTTTTACAGATCGGATCAAACAAAGTGATGTATTAATATTGCGATACATACATTAAGAAAGATGTTATATATACGTACGTAGAATAAAAGTCGTTATTATTTGAAAATCTGTTAAGGAAACAGATCGAATATATAGTTACTTAATTTATGATTATTTTATGGTCTGTTATTTAATTTATAATCTTTATGATTATAGTTATTTTATGATGTGCCAAAGAAACATATGGAAGTTATTTTATATTTTTTGTTTTATACTCTATTAGCGAAACAGATTATAGTACGTTATTTTATGATTTGCTAAAGAAACATTATATGGAAGTTATTTTATATTTTTTGTTTTATACTCTATTAGCGAAACAGATCGATTAAGATATTGATAATGTTTTTCTAAACAAATAATTAAGTTCTTCTTTCAATGTATGATTTAGTATATAATATACTAAAATAAACGCATAATTTAGTATATAATATACTAAAATAAACGCATAATACATGCATTTTAAACTTCTTTTTATTTATATTTGAAAATATAATTAAAAACTACTCTTTCAAGCGGTATATATCGGAATTAAAAGTATATTTTAAAACATGTTACATCAAAAAGCTATTACTAATATGAAGTTCCATGTCTATTAAATAATTGAAACTATAATTGAAACTAGCGACAATTCATTAATTAATAGCATGACTTTTCTGTAAGTATATTGATAATTACTTCAATTTTGTATTTACTGGAAAGTCTCATTATTGCGAATCACTCTCGCGAATAAAAAATCTCTGTAGACAGTGTTATAATAATAAGTGTGTATTTCAATATTTATAATATATTTTTAAAATGTAATTATAACTCCGATGTATGTTGCTTTGAAGAGTAGCAAAATCTCTGCTTATGTGCGAAAACCGCAAACGTTGCATTATTGCAGAAATATTGTTTTGCAACATTGCATTGCAACATTGCTATGATGTTGCACTGCAATTCATCGCAACATTGCATTGCAACATTGCTATGATGTTGCACTGCAATCTTTCTGAGGGCGGACATTTTAACGTTGCTGCAATTTTGCTGCAACGTTGCAGCAACGTTGCCCAATGTTGTTGCAACATTGCAACTTTGCAGTGCAATATTTCTGCAACGTTGCTGCAATCTTTCAGTGCTGTGTGGGAAATAATAAAATCGTAATAATTAAACATTGTAATGTTGCAGGAGTAGGATCATTCACAACGTTGAGAATTCAAGTTGTTATATTGTTTAATTTTCAGTTCGCAATACATGGTTAAATCTGAAGTACATTGGCCGATATATGTAATTCATGATCTTATATTTTATATTTAAAATCATCTTATTATATGTGTGATTATCTTGAGATGTTATGTTGAAATATTGCGATATGTTAAAATAATTTGAAGATGATTTTAAGTATAAAATCAGACTATAAATATTGGTCTAGGAATATATAGTAAATAATATATTAGGTGTATAAGTTAAAATTTTTTCAAAAAGCGGTATACATGACGGAAAAGTCTAAATTTAGAAGACGCTCATAACATAAAACTGAACTGAAATCTCTTTGAACAGAAAAGTAAAGAAAACTCTCTCTCTCTCTCTCTCTCTATATATATATATATATATATATATATATATATATATATATACACACATACACATATTAATTAATATACTATCGCTATTCGCATAAACAAAACTTTGTACGAACCATTAGTCAGTCAGTTGCTAATAGGTTAAAACACATTTTGTTTTTATGACTATAAAAAAATATGTTAAATAAAAAGTCCGTCCGATTATAACATGCCGAAAATAATTGTATAAACAATTAAAGTATATTGCAATCTTTTAGCAAGTGATTATACATTAATAAAACATTTATGTAATAAATGTACGTATTCACACGTACATACATACGACGAGTCGAGCCCATCGCGCGTCGCACGACACGAATAGATACAGCGTCTTTGTGTGCGTGTCGAGGCGAATGTTTTCAGTCATGGTAGTTTACGTTAGAAAGAGACAACACGGTACCCGTTCAACTATCCCTCTCGGATCGTGAGAAACCGTGGTGGGGGTATGGCAGTGCTCCTTCCAGTATGGTTATAGTTCAATGGGCAAACTCAAAATCGATTACAACGCCACCCAAGCGGAACTAAAAATGTCGATAATACCGACATTTCTAATCCCGGTTCTAAACCGCGTTTTTGGTGTTATTGATTTATAGAGCCACGGCTGTCTCGCTCCGCGCGTACTTGGCGCGAGACACTACCGTGTCTCTTGATCTCAGGGCAGTGATCACGTAACTTTTCGCCTAATGCCCGTTTTCACCATTAGTGATATTAATCTAGGTTTACCTAAACGTCGATTAAAATGAACGTTGGTTTAAGCTCAGTTTAAATGTGATTTTATTCCTCCAACTCTTGAGAGGCGTCGTTTAAGTGAACTTATACTCTATGCCTTAAAACTTTTTTAACAACCTGTGATTGGTTGATTATGGGCGTAAATTTATGAAATGATGCATAAGTTGATCGGTTCTAGCTAGCCTTCTAGCAGTGAGAAAGATCGTGAAAATTGAGAATCTCGTGAAGTTAAAAATGAGTAATCCTAAAAAAAGAGGAACAAATTTTTCAAATAATGAGAAATACTTATTAATTGAATTAGTAACAAAATATAAAGACGTAGTAGAGAATAAAAAGACTGACGCAGTATTCGCCAAAGAAAAAATAAAGTGTTGGGACGAGATTTGTAAAAAATTTAATAGCGAATCAAATATATTTCGTGATGCAGTAACATTAAAAAATTGCTGGGAGAATCTGAAAAAGAGAACTCGAAAATACTATGCTGAAGAAAGAAGCAAATTATATAAAACAGGTAAGTTCGTCTATCATAACCTATATCCTTTTGACAATCAACCTAATAAATACCATGCTACATACCAGATTAATGTTATAATTTTATAAATTACTATAGAGATTACTATATCAAGAAAAATTCTTTATCTCAAAATCTATATAACAAAATGTAAAATTAGTAATATATTTTTTACTATAGGAGGTGGACCACATGAAAGTCAATATGACCCTGTAATGGAAAAGATTCATAATATAATAAAATCTTCAGTTGATGGTTTGACTAATGTATTTGATAATGATAATATAGGTGAGTTTTAATAAAATTTATAGTAAGAAGTGATTATGTAATAGAGAAAATATTTAAAGTTATTCAATAAGTTCCATAACTATATTCTATAAAAGTTCCATGTAATTAAGTTGCTTATAGGCTGCATTAAAATTCTAAAGGGATTACGTATTGTTAGTAAGTGCTTAATGATTAATGCCTATGATTGATGTAAATTTTTAGATCCATGATAAGTACAGAAGAATATTTTAATCACAGATAATAATCAAGCTTCTAATCTAAGCACTTATTAAATACTTAGTTTTATTAAACGCAGCCATAAAAAAAATTATAAAAAAGTTGTTAAAAATATGTCTAATAGAAGTTTCTAATTAAAAATTATTATAATTTATAAATTAACTTCTGAATTCTTTAAACTATTTGCATATTCTTTTTTTTTAAAGAATAATCAAAATTTATATTGTGAAAATGAATTGGAAGATAATGATGATAACAATAATACTCAAGATAATACTGTGCCGTTAGAAGACTTATTTGAGGAGATACCATCATCTGATGCAGAAGATTCTGTACTAAAGGTTTATAATTGTAATTTTTCAGTTGAATAATATATTTTATTTTATAACTAAATATTTTTTTAATTAGTATGTAGGTACCCAAGAGACACCAGAATACACAGAATCATTTCCTGCCTTGGCAAGCATTAAAAAAAGGAAATTAGATTATATGAAAAGAGATACGTCTAATAAAAACATACCATTTAAACAAAGCGGTCAAAAAAATAAGAAACATATTAATTTACAGGTATGTTAAAAATAATGAAATAAGTAATATATAAAACATATATTTCTCTTCATATTCCTTTATTAATATTTTTTTATGTTACAACATAAATTCTTATTCTTTCCAGTTCCAAAAAACAAACAATTTTAATAAAATTTGTAATGTACCTGAAGAAAAAAGTGGTCCTTTTAAACCTACTATAAACTCAAGTAAACAGGTAATTCGTATGTTATATGATATATAAAATATATGTATTCAAGGTAAGACAACAAAAACTCTCCGTCTTATTTATCTTGTAATCTATTAATTTGTTTGAAAACTTTAAACATTATGGTTTATTTCTCTATTAGCAACTTTTATAAAGTACATATTATGGTACTAACCATAAAGTATAGTTTGAATTATCTGTATATTTAATATTTATTTGTCATTGTATTTCTTTTAGATCAAGCTTGGGGAACTTTGAGCTCCGGAGCCATGACGCTTCTTCATCCACAAAGAGTGGGGGAAAGGAGCTTCTCCGCTGGATAAAGAGCAGGCATGATTAACTTCATCCAACAGAGAAACCACTTTCCCTCGCTCTCCGTGAATGGAAAGGGAGAAGTGTCGTGGCTCCAGAGCTCGAAGTTGCCCAGGCCTGTTTTAAATACAATAATAAAAAAGATTAGTTATTTTTTGTGAGACACCTTGTATGCATATACATTGTATATACAATGCTTTCAATATATTACAAATTATTTATACATTTAAAAATTAAATAATGCAGCATTTACATGATATATAGAGCCACGGGGCGGTCTCGCTCCGCACGTACTTGGCGCGAGACACTACCGTGTCTTTTGATACTTATATTTATTATTTATTATTACTTTATAGTTACAAGATATTGCAATTAATTGCGATACATCCTCAGAAGAAAATGAATGTACTGATAAGGATGATTTCGATATTACACAAAGAAAGGTAACATTATAATTATTATTATGTTAGTATTATATATTTATAATATATTATAATATGTTAGTATTATATATTTATAATAATTATAATACTTAAAAATACTTATAACTATGATATATATAAAGTTATATAATTTAATTTTAATTATTATTACAGATTGTAAATACAGGGACAAAGACGAAGGAAAAAAGTGCTGTGAACATGTTGAGAAAGAAGATAAGTAACCCACTTCAAATACGTGGAGAAAATGTACAATTCAATAGCGATTGTGCAGACATTTCCTCAAACAAAAAAAAATTACTCTATGTCGGATAAAGTATTAAATTTTGCAACACTAGCAAAATCAAAAACAGAATTAGTTAACCTTATGAAAACAGAAATAGACGAAAAGCATGCAATTAAAGTCAATATATTAAATATGCAATTAAAAAGAGAAACACTGCAAGTACAATTGATAGAGAAGGAAATTGCAATAAAGGAATGCATTTTAAAACGCGTGGAAAAGACTGAAACATTAGAGGATATAGAAAATTTAAATATGTGATTTACTTCAAAAAATGAATCATAAAGTGATAATATTTGCGCTTACATAATTGCACTATATCCAAAATAAGTTGAGCAATTTAAACAATTTTTAAAAAAGAGTTAAGAATAGTACAGTTAAAAAATAAGATTTTGTTTCGTTTATTTTGTAGAAAGTACAGTGATATTAGATTACAGTGATGTTAATATTTTAATCTATGAGAGTAAAAGATCTGAAAGTTTAGTTTCCCGTTTTTGCAAAAATAAATTTTTTTTTATTTTTATGTTAATCGCGTTAGACGAAAAAATTAATGTTTTATTTCGTTAATTTTGTAAAAAATACAATAGAATACATGTAAAAAATACAGTGATATTAGATTACAGTATGTTCGTGCGCGTACTGCGTGTACGCCGAACGAGATGCCGGATCCGTCCAGAGAAGACGCGAGATATTACGTGCGGCTCCGCTTTGTTTTGCAAACGGAGGTCACGATTTGAACTCGAAGACCGGTACTGTCGATGAGCACAAAGGATAAATACGGCAACGGATGAATACTATTTGTCGTCTTGTCGCTTGCAGAATGAAAAAACACTGTTGATCGTTTAAACAAAATTTTATTATGCGATTATTGTCCGGATTTAAAGTCATGAGGGCCGAGACAACTTAGAGAGGCCGAATTACTCGGAGTCGAAATATCACCGGCTTAGCCGTCGGTTTTCCGAGGACCGCGAGCGGAGTCCTTATTTCGAATCAAAGTTATTCGCGAGTTGAATAATTAATTCCTCGCTCGCGCGAAGAACCGCATCCAGCGCGGGATAACAAAGAATTTGTAGCGCGCACAGCGCGAGAGAACGAATCACTCGGCACACAGAGTCTCTAACTGCTGACTTACAACTCGACTTTTTCCCAAGATCGCTTCTAATTTTCGTGTTGACGCTCGCAAGGTATACAGACGACTCCCCCGTGAGTCTTTTCGGAAACGGTTTTCTGGCGGGCACCTAGGCGCGTTTCATTGGTTTCGGGCCTCTCGGCGTTTCCCCACTTGTGTATGTTATCATGACAAACGTTTATTTCGCATGATAAACAGAGCTTGCTTTCAAAACAATTATAGTTACACATATAACGGATAGATATAAATTTAACAAAATAATTAGTTTGAATCCCTAACATACCGCCCGCCTCGAAACCATCGTTTCGACAACCGATGGCTGAACTAACGCGTGTTGTTGGAGGCGGTCGCTACGTTCGGGCGATCCAAGGTTTACATATTTACGCCGGCGTTTCGGCGTTATCGATGTCGATCGGTAACAGGCAAATTTTTACAACGGGCCGCTTATATTCGCTCGTCGCGGTCTTTATGGTCACGACACGTACGACGTTATCAGAGCCTGCGTGACATTGCGTTATACGACCTAACTCCCACTTGCACGGTGGAAGTAAAGGGTTTTGAAGGAGTACGAGTTGTCCTACTCGAATTCGTTCTTTCCCGGATTTTCGCCACTTGGCTCTCTGTTGCAGCGTGTTGACATAATCGGTCTGCCACAGTTTCCAGAACCGCTCCGTCATCTGACGGACCACTTGCCAACGCTGAGAGCCGATTTTCGTTTAGATGGAGCACGGAGGCTTCGGGGCTCGCGGTGAGCGCGGCGCCTACTAAGAAATGGCCGGGAGTGAGTGCCTCACATTCGTCAGCGGAATCGGAGAGCGGAGCTAGCGGCCTGGAGTTTAGACAGGCTTCTATGTTGCATAGAAGTGTCGCGAATTCCTCGAACGTAAGAGTATGCGTTCCTACCACTCTTCGAAGGTGGTGCTTCACGCTTCGAACTCCGGCTTCCCATAGCCCGCCGAAGTGCGGAGCTGCCGGAGGAATGAAGTGCCACGAAACTTGATCGGAAGCGGTTCGATTTAAGAAATTCGGATCGCGCAGGGCTGAGCGAAACGCGGCTTGAATTTCGCGGTCTGCGCCGACGAACGTTGTTCCGTTGTCGGAGTAAATTGACGCGGGGAGGCTTCGTCGCGCGCAGAAACGCGAATATGCCCCCAAAAATGCGGAAGTTGAATAGCCGTCTACTATTTCGAGGTGCACGGCGCGCGTGGCCATGCAGACGAATATTGCGATATACGCTTTGTGAGATGAGATCCCACGACCGGACATCGGGCGTACACGTATCGGGCCTGCATAATCCAAACCGCAATGCTGAAACGCGCGCGCGGGAGGGGAGACTCTGGCGTGAGGTAGCTGTCCCATTATCGGAGTGGGAGCTGCCGCTTTTTCGCGGGCGCATCTTACGCATTGGTGAATTACGGCTTTCACGAGTGTTCGCGCACGCAAGATCCAAAAGTCCCGGCGTATTGTAGCGAGGGTGAGCTGCGTGCCGGCGTGAAGCGACCTTATATGAGCGTGCTGGACCAGTAGGGATACTAGGGGGTGAGAGGAGAGGATGATCGGGTGTTTTATGGTGAATGGTAGCGGAGCGTGGGCTAGCCGCCCGCCTACGCAAATTAATTTATCCTCTCCGATGAAAGGATTGAGCGATATGAGCGCACTTTTTGATGAAATTGTCTTTCGGCTTAAGAGCGCCTCTCGCTCAACGGGAAACTCCTCTTCCTGGATTCGTCTGAACCAAAAGTTTCGCGCCGATCGACACTCATCCGCGGAAAGAGCGAGCGGACTCGCCTGGCTGACGTTAGCGTCGATACGACGAGTTCGTGATATGACCCGAAGAATATAAGCTGTGACCCGAATTAATTTTGGCCACGACGAGAAACGCGTCATTAGCTCCCACCGCTCGACCGGTTTAGCTATGTGCGTGTTGATGCGCGGATTCTGCTCGAGTGTCGTATCGTGAGACGACGTTTCGCGTTGAGCTAGCCACTCATTTTTTTGAAGTCTCAACCACGACGGCCCTTGCCACCACAAATAGTGGGTCGCGAGCTGACATCCGAGGATTCCGCGAGATGCGCAGTCGGCCGGATTTTCTTCGGTTGGCACGTGTCTCCAGACGGCGAAAGGAACACGAGATTGAATTTCCGAGACTCGATTGGAAACAAAGGTTTTCCATTTTGACGGGTGTTGATTCAACCACGCGAGAACGACTTAGGCGTCCGTCCAACAGAAGCAACGTATATCGGTTAATTGTAGCGACGATCGCGCGAACTCCAACAGCCGAGCTAACAGAACGGCAGCGGATAATTCCAGCCGAGGAATGGTAAGAGATTTGATCGGAGCGACCTTTGATTTGGCAATGAGCAATCTGGAGGTTGTCTCGCCTGTCAAGGAAGTGACGCGAATGTAGACTGCAGCTGCGTAAGCGGTGGAGGAGGCGTCGCAAAACCCGTGAAGTTCGCAGCTCGCGATGTCGGACCCGTATCGCACCCAACGGTCCACATGAAGACCGTTGATCGTCGCCAGAGACGCGTGAATCGTCTCCCAATGCGCGAGAAGTTTGCCCGCGATTGTTTCGTCCCAGTTCAGCTTCGCTTGCCAGAGTTTTTGTAAAAAGATTTTTGCATTTATTGTCACAGGCGTGACCCAGCCTAACGGATCAAATATTTTTGCTACCAGGGATAAGATGGATCTCTTGGTTTTTGGAATGAAAGGAGGGAGCGAAACGTCGAACTGGAAAACATCGAGTGCGGGATTCCAGCTGATTCCGAGCACTTTCAGTTGCTCATCGGCCTGCAACGTTTTCGAACACGCTAATCCGTGATTTTCAACGTCAATGTCGGTCAGAAGTTGCGGAGAGTTGCTCGCCCACTTACGTAGTTCGAACCGCCCTCGACCGAGCAACGCGCAGACTTGATCGCGCGTCTGACGAAGCAACGGAATGTCGTCCGCCCCGAAGAGAAAATCGTCTATATACCGGCCCTTCCGAATCACCGGAACCGCTAACGGAAATGAGCCTCCTTTCGTCCCGAACTAATTGTTCCAGAACGCGAAGTGCATCGTAAGGAGCGTTAACCGTTCCGTACGTCAAGACTAACAGCAGAAATGCAATGATGGCTCGAGTTTCGCGATCAAACCATAGTATTCGCTGATAGTTGACGTCACGGGGGTCGATTTCGATTTGACGATACATTTTCGTGATGTCCGCGGAGTAGACGTATTCGCGGTAGAAGCCATCGTAGCAGAACTGCAGCTAAGTCGGTCTGTAACTTTTCTCCGGTTAGCAAGTGGTCATTCAGCGACGTGCCGTTGCTTGTCGGATTCGATGCGTTAAAGACGACTCGCAACCGAGTGGTTATGCTGCTTTCGCGAATAACGGGGTGATGCGGAATATACACGCATTGAGACGACGCGCTTGCGTCGAGCGGCACTCGCCTCATATGTCCGAGTCGCTCATACTCCTCGATAAAGGCGCGGTATTCCGTCGCTAATTTTTCATCGGCGCTTAACCTGCGTTCAAGGCTTCTCAGCTGTCGCTCGGCTGAGTTATAAGAATGACCGATCTCGATTGGGGGGCCGGTTTTGAAAGGAAGACGAATCACGTATCGTCCGTCGGAGCGGCGCCAATGTGTGGCGAGGAAGTGATCTTTGCACTGTTGCTCCTCCGGACTTAGTGAAACTGCGCGAGGAATCTCTTCGATTTCCCAGAAGCGTCGGAGTTCCTCGTCGAGAGACGGGGAATTTGAACAGTGCTGAGCCGTGACTGTTCGAGGACGCGCTTGTGGGTCAGCCGCGGGGCCGGACAGCACCCACCCGAGAACGGTATTCTGAGCGAGGGGTTGACCGCGGGAGCCCTTTCGAATGCCGTCGAGCAGCAAGTCGCCGTAAAGATCGGCACCGATAATTAGATCAATGGGGTCCGAGTTTGTAGGATCCGGATCCGCGAGCGCGAGATCGGCTACATGGCCCCATTGGCTGGGCGACGTTACGGGCGACGGAGTGTATTTCGTTAAACTTTTCATTACGGACGCAATGGTCTTGAACGCGAGAGATGAATTTTCGACCGGAGAGATCTTAATTTCGGCCGCATATCGACATATTCCGGCGTCGACGCCTCCGATGGCGGAGATCGAGACGGGCATTCTAATGCGACGCAATTTTAAGCCCTGGCTCAATCTCTCGGTAATAAACGTCATCTCCGATCCTTGATCTAATAGCGCTCGAACGACGCGAGCATGACCGTTCGGCGATTCGGATGGGAAACTGACTCTTACTCTAGCCGTCGCGAGCAACACGGGAGGCATCGACGTCACCTTAGCGCTCGAGAACAATGTCGTGATTGGCGCGGCATCGGTGATCGACTTGGTCACGGCTGAAGTATTGTCCACGGTAGAAGTATCCGAGTCGACGTGTAGCATCGAAGTGGTGCTTTTGTTGACAGGTGCGGCACGAATATTTACTTTGGCATAACTGCACGGCGTGTTTAGCGCTCAAGCAATTTATGCACCGATTAACCTGTTTGACCGCCTCTAATCGTTGACTCGGACTCTTCTTTATAAAGAGTTGACATTTATTTATGAAATGAGACGATTTACAGAGCGGACATGAAATTGGAGACGATCCCGATGCGGTAGCGCTTGTCACCTTCGATGAGCGAATTTGTTTGGCGACGGTCGCGGGATTTAATTCTTCGAGCGCGCGAGCACGGGAATCTAAGAATCTGTCGAGCTCGTCGTATGTTGGGATCCGCGCGTCATCCCCACCCTTTAGTTTCCACGCCTTCCGAGTGACGGGATCGATCTTTTGCGTGACGCTATATACATACAAGTATATCGCTGAGAATGTCGGTTTCGGATCGATCTAAATTTTTCAGCGACGCGATTACCCGGTTTGCTTTATCCCGGAGTTCACTGAGTTTGCTTGCCGACTCTCGGGAAACGCTTGGCAAATTATATAGCGCGGACACATGCGTCTCGACTAATCGGCGCTTGTTTTCGTACCGAGACTCGAGGGCCTTCCACGCAATTTCAAAATTATCCGCGGTTATCGGGATACTTCGAATGGATTCAAGCGCTCGCCCAGGTCAGGCTTGACGACAGGAAATGCATTTGCGCAAACGCAGAAAGTTCATGATTGTTTCTAATTAGGGACGTGAAGCGATCGCGGAACGTCTCCCACTCTTCGTACTTCCCTGAGAATGGTGGAAGGTTGATGGGCGGTAGATGCGACAGCGAGAACGAAGAGGCGGATGACCCATGACTACACGCTGCACCAGGAACCAAGTTCGCCTTCGTGAGTTGCGGAGTCGGCGTGAGCTGCTCCAGGCATTCGGCCATGTAGTCCAACGTCTCCAACTGGATATCTTCGGCTTGATCAAACAGCTCGTTTTTAAAATAATCGAGCGTGCTTCTTCTCGCCTCCGGAACAACTTGCAGAAGGGCTGAGTGCACGCGAAGGCATTGCGTCCAGATTTCCTTGAGGCTGGCTATTCGTGCTCGAACCTTTGCGACGGTGTAATTATTTTTCCCGAGCTTTTTGAAATTATCCAGCGCTCGAGTGATTGAATGCATCAGCGCCTGCTGTTGAGCCAGGAGGTCATTGAGCGTTGCGGCGACTTCCAGCACTGCAGTCATGTTAACGGCTGAAGGGCTGCACTGAATATCTCGATCCGGCTCGAAGGACCAAATTTATGTTCGTGCGCGTACTGCGTGTACGCCGAACGAGATGCCGGATCCGTCCAGAGAAGACGCGAGATATTACGTGCGGCTCCGCTTTGTTTTGCAAACGGAGGTCACGATTTGAACTCGAAGACCGGTACTGTCGATGAGCACAAAGGATAAATACGGCAACGGATGAATACTATTTGTCGTCTTGTCGCCCGCAGAATGAAAAAACACTGTTGATCGTTTAAACAAAATTTTATTATGCGATTATTGTCCGGATTTAAAGTCATGAGGGCCGAGACAACTTAGAGAGGCCGAATTACTCGGAGTCGAAATATCACCGGCTTAGCCGTCGGTTTGCCGAGGACCGCGAGCGGAGTCCTTATTTCGAATCAAAGTTATTCGCGAGTTGAATAATTAATTCCTCGCTCGCGCGAAGAACCGCATCCAGCGCGGGATAACAAAGAATTTGTAGCGCGCACAGCGCGAGAGAACGAATCACTCGGCACACAGAGTTTCTAACCGCTGACTTACAACTCGACTTTTTCCCAAGATCGCTTCTAATTTTCGTGTTGACGCTCGCAAGGTATACAGACGACTCCCCCGTGAGTCTTTTCGGAAACGGTTTTCTGGCGGGGACCTAGGCGCGTCTCATTGGTTTCGGGCCTCTCGGCGTTTCCCCACTTGTGTATGTCATCATGACAAACGTTTATTTCGCATGATAAACAGAGCTTGCTTTCAAAACAATTATAGTTACACATATAACGGATAGATATAAATTTAACAAAATAATTAGTTTGAATCCCTAACACAGTAGTAATATTTTAAAGTATAAGAGTAAAAGAACTGAAAGTATAGTTTTCTTTTTTGCAAAAATAAAATGTTTATTTTTATGTTAATTGTCGAAGAGATTTAATATGTATTTAATATAATGACACATTAATACAGAGAAAATATAATCATAACCATATTATGTACTTACGGAAATATTCAAATTGTAATAAATATTTCAAAAAAAAATATATATATATAGATTTATATATACTTGAAATACAAATAAGTTGTGAATAATTAATTAAGCCTATTTTTTAACAGAAAATGACACTTAATCTTGAAAATTCTTACACACCAATTTTTTTATAATAAAAATGAAGTGAACAATATTTTTACATTATGATATATTTAATTTTTAAAAATATTTACACTAATCTGAAAAAAGAACATATTATTTATTAAATATTAGATTTTTTCTTTCCTTATTGTTAATTTACTATCATTAAAAAACATTCGTTAACTCTGTTATATCTTACCTTTGAAAATAATCATTAATAATTTGTGTGCGTGTAGCATTCGCATTATTTTGGACATTAATTTCATTATTAATATATCCTTCGTTAATTATATGATCCCACGGTATTTAGTAAGCCTCGTGGCTTCCCACGCAGGTGATCCGGTGGCTCTTCCTCAGGATCGGGCGTGGTCGAGAAGGAAAAGATTCTCTCCTCTGCTTTGAATATTTATTAAACACTCGGGTGGTACAGCGGGTAAAAGCGCGGTCAATCGCTCGACTTGAACGGCGCGTGCGACTCGTACGACGATCACAATGGTTCTCTCTCTGGCGGTAGATGCGGCCGGAAGTCGCCGATAGTAGCGCGGCGGTAACTAGGCGGAAAAGACGAGAGCGCCCGCGAATAGCAGGCTAGATCGCACGCGGCAATTATGAATCGTTAATACAGGAGCGGATACGGAATATATCATACAACGCCGCCCCCCTTGAAAGGACATGCTTTCAAAACGAAAGAACATAAAGAAAGGATAGTAGCTTATATCTAAAATAGTTACATAATACTCCATTGGACTGGAGACGCATAGTACAAAAACGCGGTATAACTAAGTCTAGAACTTGAAATGACTGGGTCGAATATATAAAAGATTAACACTCGCACCTACGAATAAAGAAACACTTAAGAGATAGGAGTGGCAACCAACGGGCTTTGTATAATCTTAAACACTAACTATGACTAAACGCAAGGTTAAACTTTTGTGTAAGATTAGTATGCTTAAGTATCTATGGGCAATACCGCGAGCTTCGAAAGGGGCCTCTGGAAGGTGCCCTTTGCTGTTCGGACGGTGGCGACTCGCGTGACGCCGTCGGCTCCGGTGTGAACGTCCTGAACTCGCCCTGACAGCCATTGCAAGGGAGCCAGGCCTTGCTGCTTTATGAGCACTAATTGCTCCGGTTTTAACTGTATGCCCTTATTGGCCTTCCATTTTGTTCGTTCTTGCAAAGAGTTAAGGTATTCGGTGCTCCATCTGCGCCAAAAATGTTGCTTTGTTTGTTCTACTCTTTGCCAGCGTGTAAGCCGATTCTCGTTAATGTCGTGTAAATCGTGGCAAGGGAAACTATTCAAAGTCGTACCGACAAGAAAATGACCGGGACTAAGATACGCGAGATCGTTTGGGTCGGCGCTTAGCTGCGTGAGTGGTCGTGAGTTCAGGATCGCTTCCACCTCACAAAGTACCGTCTGCATCTCTTAGAAGGTTAAATGCGCTTTGCCTATAATTCGAGCCATATGATACTTGGCCGATTTTACTGCGGCCTCCCATAGACCGCCGAAATGCGGCGCGTTAGGCGGGATAAAGGACCAAGAAGTTTCCTCGCGACAAAACTGTTCTATATTATTCCGCACCTGATTATCGTCAATCAAGTCGTAAAACTCTTTAATCTGCTTATGCGCTCCGACGAACGTGGTCCCATTGTCGGAATAGATACAAGCGGGCTTGCCTCTTCGGGACATAAATCGCCGGAGTGCGCTAATGAAGCTTTCCGATGTGAGATCGCTCACTAACTCGATATGAACGCCTTTTGTGGCAAAACATACGAATATAGCAATATACGCTTTATGGTTGCGGGCATTGCGTCGCTTGCCCTCTCTTAATATTACGGGACCGGCATAATCAACACCACAATGCGAGAATGGCCTTGAAACAGTAACGCGACTAGAAGGTAATGAGCCCATTATGGCTTCGGACTGGCTCGGTTTAGCCCTAAAGCATGTTACGCAGTTTCGAACAACCTTTCGCGTGATTAAGCGGAGTGATAAAGGCCAGAATCTCTGCCTAACTGCAGCCATGGTTGCATGTGTCCCGGCATGCATGTTACGCACGTGTTCTTGTCTTATTATCCGTTTCGTAAACTCGTGGTCGCGAGGTAGCAAGATGGGGTGACACGCGTCGAATTTTAACTCGGAATTCTCTAATCTACCCCCAACCCTGATCAGCCCGGTTTCGTCCATGAAAGGGGACAAGGAAAGTATCTTGCTGGATGCGCTGACAGAGCTCCCTTTGCTCAACGCTCTGTATTCGTCAGGGAATGAGCTCCTGTGTAGCGCTTTGCACACGACGCCTAAGGCGTGCGACATCTCGATGTGAGAAACGAATACGGTGGCCGGAGTCGGCCGATGCGCTTTGTGGAGCCTGAGACAGTACGCTATGATGCGGTATATCTTGCTCAAGCTAGAATGCTTCTCGATTAATCCGTCGACGATAGAAGGACTGATGACGACGACGGCTGCCGCTGCTTCTCGTTTTTCGGGAAGATCATCTCCTAGGCGAGTAATATCCTTACTTGGCCAGCGGTCTTCTTCGTATTGCAAAAATGCGGGGCCATGCCACCACAAACTTGCGCCTACCAGCTCGTGCGGATAGAGTCCGCGTGATAGTACGTCGGCGGGATTGTCTGCTGAAGGAATGTGCCTCCAATCTTCTATTTTAGTTAAACGCTGTACTTTACCAACTCGGTTGGCGACGAACACTTCCCACCTCCGGGAAGGCGAAGTTATCCAGTTTAGGGCAATGGTAGAGTCAGACCAGAGAACTTTCTTGAAATGCGTTATGTCGATCGATGTGCTGACCTTGTCCAGTAATTCAGCCAGTAATAGTGTCGCTTGTAGCTCCAGCCGTGGCAGCGATATGGCCTTGAGTGGCGCTACGCGAGATTTCGAACAAAGTAGTTCGGTGCGGTATTGGCTGGCACCGAGTTTCGTCCGGACGTATATGCAGGCTCCGTATGCCTGCTGGCTGGCGTCGCAGAACCCGTGTATTTGTATTAGCTGGGGGTCTGTGGCAAACTTTACGCACCGCGGGACTCGTACTTGTTTTAAGCCCGGCAATTGTTCCTCCAGTTTTGACCAACGCGCGTGGATGTCCTGTGGTACGGACTCGTCCCAATGGCTACCTGATTTCCACAGGTCTTGCAGAATAAGTTTTGCGATAACAATGACGGGTCCGAGGAGACCGAGGGGATCAAATAATCTGGCCACCCCAGATAATATCGTGCGCTTGGAGACGGTACCGTGAACCTCCTGAATGTCGTGGGAAACTTGAAAGGTATCTTCGGATTGGTTCCATTGCATTCCAAGGATGCGAGAGTTCGCACCGCTGCAGATTTCTACTGGCTCGTGGCTCTGATCCTGGACGTCTTTCAATAACTCCGGGCAATTCGATGCCCACTTGCTCAGTTCGAACTCCCCTAGTCGTAGTATTTCCACCACTTGATCGCGAACCATTTTTAGGCCATCTTTTGTGTCCGCCCCGGTCGCAAAATCGTCCATGTAACACCCTTTCTTGATGTGGATCGATCCCACCGGGAATCTCGATGCGTGTTTCTCGGCTAGATGGTTGAGACATTCTGTAGCTAGATATGAGGCAGTTGCAGTGCCGTAGGGTGACCGTCACCAACTCGTATATCTCGACGTCGGCATCCGCATCGCTCCGCCACAATATTCGTTGAAGATGCGTCTGTGACGGGTGTATTAGAATCTGCCGGTACATCTTGATTATATCGGCAACGATGACGTATGGAAAAGAGCGGAAACGAATCAGGAGGGAAGTCAAATCTGGCTGGACGACTGGTCCTATCCTGAGTGCGTTGTTCAGAGACACTCCAGTACTGGTTTTGCAGGATGCGTCGAAGACCACCCGTATTCTGAATGACTGCCCCGCACTCTTAACAACACTGTGATGAGGCAAATAGATGGCTGGTGGATCGTCATCAGGTTGCACGTTTACCAACTTCATGTGGCCGAGTGCGGCGTATTCCTGCATAAAGCGCACGTAATGATCTTTTAAGGTTGCATCACATTTGAAACGCCTTTCCATAGACAGCAATCGTTTCAGCGCGATGTCTCTGGACTGTCCGATTTTGGCCATCACATGCTCTTTGACCGGAAGCTTCACGACGTATCTACCGGACTGGGTTTGAGATACGTTGTCCGCAAAATGCTTTTTACAGATAGCCTCCTCGATGGTGTAATTGGCTGCCTCGTTAGAGATGTCCTCCTGTTGCCAAAAACGTGTTAGTTCCTCATGTAACTGTATGTTGGTTACCGTTGCGTGGAACGATTGTATTCTCTGAGTCGGTTTCGATGGATAACCTAACCTGCCTGCTAGGATCCACCCCAGACGCGTCTTTTGTAGCGTCGGATGCGTTTGGGATGATTTGACTTGCCCCACGCATAATAGGTCCCAAAATACGTCCGCGCCAATCAGAGCGTCGACCTCGGATGACTCGTGAAAGCGGGGATCGGCAAGCGGTAGATTGCGCGGGAGATTAAAATCGCCACGATTGAGAGTGAACGACGGAAGCTTGTCCGTGACTTGATCCGTTACGATGCATTCCACGTCGACGGAATATGAATTTATGCGCGATAGCATTTTTAATCGAATGATCTGAGTAGACCTTGTGGTTGCGCCATTTATTCCCGAGATTGAAATATTTAATGAACGCGGCTTTAGACCGAGAGCAGATACGAAACCCTTTGAAACAAAATTGGCCTGGGAACCGCTATCTAGCAACACGCGACAGAGTTTTCGCGCGCCCGTATTATCGTAGACGTACACGACCGCCGTGGATAGCATGACGTAATTGCCGTCAGAAAGACGCGACGCATGCGCCACCAGCGCAGTCGGAGATGCCGCTGAAATCGGTTCCGCGTTTCCCTTCTGATCGCCCTCGGGCGTCTCGGAAGCCGTTGATGCATGTAGCAATGTGTTATGTTTCGCCTTACAGACTCGGCAATTACCTGATGGGCATTTGTTCGCGATATGTGTTGTAGAGCGTAAACAGTTATGACATACCTTTAATTTGCGAATTTCCGCGTTTCTACGAGGGACAGGGAGAGCTAAAAAATCCTTGCAATGATATATAGAATGCTCCCCGCTGCAGTAGGTACACTTGAATTTCAGCGTTCGCGACACACGCTGCTTGACGCTTTCCGTTTGCTGTTGAACGCGCGTTAACGTTCTTTGTCGGAATAGCGCTTGACTTGCCGGTAGCCTCGAGGACTTGGCAACGATGGGTAATGAAATCGACGAGCTGTTTGAAAGTCGGAAGCTCGGAACCAGTCAACGAAGTTTGCCATTCTCGCAATGTGAGCGGGTCGAGTTTAGAGCTTAACACGTACACAAGTAGATCGTCCCAATGAGATGTCGGACGTCTAAGTGCCTGAAGGGCATGTATGTGTTTTGACGCGCCGTCGGCAATTTTCCGCAATTCACAAGCGTTCTCTTTGCTCATAGACGGGAGCTCCATAATGGCTTTAACATGCGTGTGTACGATAATACGCTTGTTATCGTAACGCTCTTTTAAAAGATTCTACGCGATTTCGTAATTGAGGTCCGATATCTCGAGGGAGTTAATCACGTCGCTCGCTTCGCCGGTAACTGACGCTCGTAAATATTGTAACCTCTGAACGTTGTTTAACGACGCGTTCGAATGTATGATCGAATTGAAAACGTCGAAAAAAGGAAACCACTCTTCGTACTTGCCGGAAAATGTCGGAAGGTTCAGCTTAGGCAGGCGTACGTGGGTCACGGATTCTGGTGCTTCGGAAACTGTGGAATTTGACGGCGACGGTGCCGTAACATTGCGTGACGCGCCACGAAGTGAGTTTAGAAGTTCCCGAATTTTTGCGGATAGGCTATAAAAAGCTTCTTCGAACGCAGCGCGATCGTTAACTTCGCCATCGTCTATGATTTCTAATTGTGACTGTACCGAATTGTACTCTGACCAACAGTTCTCTAGCTTTGACCGACGCTCCTCAAGCTGAGCCGTTACCATCGGTGTGACGGTACCGACATTATCGACGTACGTATTGATTCGCGTACAGGATCCCTTGATAATCGCGCGCTGTTTCCGTAATGCGGCAGGATCCGGCTGAGTAGCCATCTTGAAATGACGCTGCGAAAGATTTCTCGAGAAAGAATGTGTGAAACGCGAATGAATCGAACCGACGCGAACGCTGGGTTGCCACTCCTACCTGATGACGCAAGCAAGCGCTATCCTCTCGGCGAGGCTCTGCACGTGGTCCTCCTGGCACCCGGACGGACGTCGCTGGGCTGCGGACCCTCTCGATGCGTCGTGGTATGGCGGGATGCGGCGAACGCACGACGTTCGGCTGCGAAGAACCCCTGGTTCCGTCGTGGTACAGCGGGGCGGGAATGTGCGGCGTTAGGCTGCGTTGGAGCCTCTCGTACCTTTGCGCGCCCTTGCGCTGCCTCCTAGACGGGCGTGTTCTCGCTCGTCCTGATAAGGACGCGAGCTGCGACGAGTAGCTCAATGGCGGGCCCCCTTGGCGGGCCTCTGGTATGGCGGGCTTCGCGCCCACGATGTTTCGACGGCGTGTCTGCAGTCTGGCGACAGGCTCGTCGTGTTTCTGGGCTGGGATCGTCGTAGCAACACACCGCGGTCGGGATATTGCTTGCGACCGGGCGCTTGCTAACCACCTCGAATGTCGGACGTCTTGGATGTCCTGTCACGGTCGCCAAATATTTAGTAAGCCTCGTGGCTTCCCACGCAGGTGATCCGGTGGCTCTTCCTCAGGATCGGGCGTGGTCGAGAAGGAAAAGATTCTCTCCTCTGCTTTGAATATTTATTAAACACTCGGGTGGTACAGCGGGTAAAAGCGCGGTCAATCGCTCGACTTGAACGGCGCGTGCGACTCGTACGACGATCACAATGGTTCTCTCTCTGGCGGTAGATGCGGCCGGAAGTCGCCGATAGTAGCGCGGCGGTAACTAGGCGGAAAAGACGAGAGCGCCCGCGAATAGCAGGCTAGATCGCACGCGACAATTATGAATCGTTAATACAGGAGCGGATACGGAATATATCATACACACGGTGCTGGCAAGTTAAGAGTAGGATCTTCAGGAGGATCTTCATCAGCATTACGTCTTGCAATATTATGCAGAACAGCTGCATAATATTGCTACAATAATTGTCATTATTCTTTGTAATTTATATCGCATACCTAAAGCTAAAATTGGGAAACGTCTCTTCCAAACTCCAAATAATCGTTCTATAATGTTTTGTGTTCGTATATGTGCTTGGTTATATACTATTTCTGCAGGTCTTTCAGGATTCAACAATGGAGTAAGTAAATACGATTTTGATGGATAGCCGCTATCTCTCCTAATAGTAAGGCATTTCTATACATATGATTTTCAAAATTAGCTCTTAAACGACTGTTATGAAAAATTGTACTATCATGCACTGAACCAGGCCACCTAGCAACGATATCTGTTATTTCTAAATTTGCATTACAAATTGCTTGAATATTAAGTGAAAAAAATCCTTTTCGATTTCGAAATAATTCAGCATCTGGTCCACCTAAGAAATAAAATAATTTATGTAATATTATATTCTTATATACTGTCACAATCACTCATAATAAATAAGTATGAGACATTCATAATTAGTCAAATTTTTGTATTACCAAAAGATTGAACACGTATATGTGTACAATCAATACATCCTACAATTTTTAGAAATTGAGCAATATTATAAAATTTTAATTGCTCTCTTCGAATTTCCTCTTCAGTTGATGGGAAATGTATATAACGAAGGTCTCAAACGAGCAATTGCTTCACTGACTCTATGTACAATTCATTGTGCACTTGTTGTGCTGACTCCCCCGAAATCTCCCATTGTAATTAAAAAAGATCCCGTTGCGTATAAACGCAATGTTAAAAGTAATTGGCACATTGGTGATATCGCATTATTTCTTTAAGTATAAAAAGATATAAACTTAAAACAGATAAATAGTTAAGAATAAATATGTTAAGGATGCATGTTAAGGATATAGATTAACAAACCATTAATTAAAATATAAGTAGTTTCTTTAAAAAAAGTATTTATATATATGTATGTATATGTGTTAATCACTTGCGTTTATAAAATATTCCGTCTTACGTACCTTTCAGTCCTAAATACTAATTCTCCGTGTATATGATTTAATATTGTTATTACAGTTTCTTTGTTTAACCGAAATCTCATTTTAAACTCAATGTCATCTAATTCTATAAAATAATTGACTCGTTCTTTAAAAATTCTTGGTTTTCGATATAAAATATTGATTATATCTTCATCATCGGATGAAGATAAAATATCATGATTATAATGTGCCATTCCTATTAATAAAAATATTTTTTTGTAACTATGTAAAATGTTTTTATGTGTAAATTTATATTTTATTTATTCTATTTATATAAATTTATACATTTTTATATCATAATATTATACATTTGAATATTTATGACCAAGTTAACAAAGTAAAATATTGTTACAAGTTAAAATAACATTAATGGTAAAATTATGGTTATTATAAAAAATTCTACAATCGGTATAAATTATGGTATTTAGCATAAGTTTCTGGGAATAAAAAGATATATACGATACCGCGTGAAATATTTTCAATAATTTCTTTTATATTCTCTCATTAGATGTCAATAAGATGCCGTATAAATATAATTTATTTCGATGTTTATAACCTCTTTGTATCTCTATACACACATTGAATCTCTATATTTCATACTAGTTATTTTTTTAAATTTCGTTTATCGTAGCTAAACGGCCAAAATTGAGCGTTTAAAATGAACTCAGTTTATTGCCGTTTAAATTTTGAACGAAACATGGTGGGAATAAAAATATACGATAAACCAAGATTAAGCAAATGTCACTAGAGTTTAAGATTTGAACCGAGTTGGTGAAAACGGGCATAAGGCAGAAACGTAAAAAGTTTCACGTTATAAATATCTCTTTCTATGTTGGTGTTGAATAGAAAGAGATATTGACATAAAACTTTTATCTGTGTAAACATGTATTGAAAATACATGTATATATTGCACATGTATTGAAAATACATGTATACATCCCACACAGCACAAAACTGAACAAATACCTTTCAGAGACCTTCGCAAAGCGTTACAAAAAAGATCTCATAAATGTCTCATACACGTCTCAGATACGTGAAAATGTCCGCTCATTTGTCACAAAGCCGTTTATGAAAGGTTACACAGACATCTCTTAAACATTTTGCAACATCTCTGAGATGTTTTGCAAAACATTTTGAGTATGTTACATACAGGTATCTGGCAATTATGACATGCGCTAAAATAGGATAATTTTTATTTAAAATTTGAAGAAATAATATTGTTTCACATTTGAAAAAGTTTTTTAATATTGAAAAACATACATCTTACTTTGGAAAATATAGTCTTATATATATTTATATCATCGCAGCAATCTTGCTAGCAAAGATATACGTCTTGCGGATGTCATGATTTTGCTTCGCCTAGACCTGCTTATATTCGCTCTCAACTGAAACTTACTTACGAGTTAATTTCACCACTATGCGCCGCCTATCGGTGTCATTGCGAACTAGCATGGAAAGATGCGCTACCGTGCATCTTTCTTAAAATATCTCAGGAAATTCTTAACGAAAGAGAGTTGCATTATAGTGTTTTGAAAATGTCTCGACAAGGACTACAAGAATATGCAATCAAAACTATTTTTTATTTAACCCCCAATGGTATTTTATTTAAAAAATTTAAGATGCTTTTAATTTAAATTTTTTATATAGAAGCCCCTATTTTTATTGTATATTTTTATAGCCCTTGTCACGACGTTTTTAAAACACTATAATAAAGTTTTCTTTTGTTAAAAATTTACTGAGATATTTCAAATTTTGTCATAATATTTTTAATATAAAATATGAAATATCTTGTAAAGTATTCACTTTTCGATGACTTTACCTTAATACTTTTATACATAGAATAATCAAAGAAATCGAATAATAATATTAATTTTTACATTTGTAATTTTTCAAAATTAAGTTTGTCCACAAAATGCAATCAAATTTTTTAAAATAAATTTGTCTGTTTTTTTACATCATTCGATTCCTTTCATTATTCTACGTATAAAAGTATCAAGGTAAAGTCATCGAAAAGTGAATACTTTACGAGATATTTCATATTTTACAATTAAAAATATTATGACAAAATTCGAAATATCTCAGAAAATTCTTAACAAAAGAAAGCTTTATTATAGTGTTTTGAAAAAGTCTCGACAAGGACTACAAGAATATATAATAAAAAGTAGGAGGATTTCATTTAAAAAATTGAAGGTAACTTTCATGTGACCTTTAAATAACTGTCCAAAGTCAAATCATTGCCACCATCCTATGTCCCCCTTGAAACCGTACAACTTTTGTCTGAAGCATTTTTTTCTAGAATCACAAATAAAAAAGTTATTTCATGAGGTGTAAGAGATAAAGAAAACACCTTGTATACATACATATAATATTTCAGCATCTTTCAGACTTCAGACTTGTATGTTATGTATTTTAGATGTATCAACGACGTTTTAGTGTTACTTAGAAACTTTTAGAAACTTTGAAACGTTTCTGAAACATTTCTGTTTAGTTTTGTGCTGTGTGGGATTGCACACATGCAATGTGTAGCCACAAATATAAGTGATCCATGCCGCACACAAGCGCGTGCCGTGTATGTGCGTTATTCCGTAATATTGCATTAGATATTCTTCCAATATATATATGTATATGTTTATTATATACTGGATTCATACCCATATGCAACGTTGGAAGTGTAAGGCGGTGTAAGACATATATATTGTTGCGCCCGTGCTGAGATGCCCGTTAGGGCCAGCGCATGTACATTGCCGTAGCGTCTTACGTCACCTTACGTAACGCATGTAAAGTATGGTAAATGGTATGTTACGTTACGTTTTTCTATGTGCGCTGCCGTACGTTTGGCTCACGTGTCGCGTAGGCGATTCTCACGTAAGGTGGCGTAAGACGCTACGGCAATGTATACGTGCGCTGGCCCTTACATCGCGGCGATTACAGCGAATCGCGAAGTGTCCCTTAGCGAACAGCTGTTATCGATCGTTATTGATTTACCAGAGATTCTCAATTGTTCTGGAGCCTCGGGCCGTAGCGTCGCGTCCGCTCAAGACCGAGACTCCACAATCGAGAATCTCTAGTAAATCAATAACGATCGATAACAGCTGATCGCTAAGGGACGCTTCGCGATTCGCCGCGATGTAACGGGCGTCTGAGCACGGGCGCAACAATATAATACATATTATAATGTATGCACATACACACATCTACGTATACGTAATTACAGCGCCTATATACAGGGTGTCCCGAAATTCGGGAATCAAAATACCATAGCAATAAAGTTCTCGAAAAATTCAATTTAAAACGTATTTGCCACTTTTCATTCCGAGCAGTAGTTTCTGAGATAAAAAGGTTTAAACGTGGACCAATTACAGATTACGATTAAACGGAAACCTGTCCGTGAGTCGCGCGTTAATAGTGTTAGTGACCGCGCACTTCACGCTCTCACAGGCATTAGACAAAAGATTGTTTGCGTGACGTCCGTATAATACCGCGTGTTGCGTGTAATATTTGTTGCGAATTAGATGATGCTGTTAATAAACAACGTGTGTTTAAGCATAAATTTATCTTATTCATTACGTAATGAATAAGATAAATTTATAATTCATCAGAATTATATCGCTACTAATTTGTGTATCACAATATCAATAAGAAATATGAATAAGAGTTAAATAATTGCAATCAAGTGGCATACATACGAATCAGTATTTCTTTACAATAATTCTAATCTTTTTAATTTTATACATCTATTCCTTTATTCTCTTTAGTCTTTAATTATATCGAAACATTTATTTGATTATTTCTTTCTTATCATTCATTCATTTATCCTCTCAAAAATGTACCGGTTATATATTATTACTTACGTGATATTACTACTCATACATACATATTACTACTTACGTGCATACTGATTTATAACTATGCAAATTTTAAGGTAAAGTAATTTCATTTGTCATTACAGCTAGTGACTTACTTTTGAATTAATTGATTGAATTTTGGCCCAATTATGTACTAAAAATTTAAACAACAATTGTTAATTGAACAAGTCATAAATTAGAAAATTTAATTTTCAATTAAAGGGATATTATAATACATTATTAAATTATAAAAGATTACACGGTAGTATTAGATTTTAAAAGTAGTAAACTCTTAGTTTACTTAGTTTATTTTATTTATGTAAAATTAATTTAGCAATAGGATTAATGGTTCGTTTTATTCTCGTTTTATTTTTTGTTTTATTTTTTAATTATACATGAAGAAGCTAAGAATTGCATTTAAAAATTAATATGTATGGCACGCCGTTTTGATATTTAATATCATCGTAAAAATTCTACCAAATTAAATTAATATTTAAAGAAAAGAAATTATTATTATGTCTAGCATACTTATAATTCATCGAATTATTATTAAGCTATAGTTATTAAGCACATAATTGCAGAATTAAATTATTATGTCTAGACAAAATATTAATTCTAAATTTATTTTATGTTTTTACATATGTTTTTCGGGAATTTTTTTATTGATATTGTAATACACAAATTAGTAGCGATATAATTCTGATGAATTATAAATTTATCATATTCAATACGTAATGAATAAGATAAATTTTGCTTAAACACACGTTGTTTATTAACAGCATCGGTAAATATGCATATTAGGTCAAACCTCACCAATGGCCTTGACCTTGACATATGTTGTCAAGGTCACCCTCCTGAGTGACCTTCAGAAGGTTTTAGCTGGCGGCCATTGTTTATTAAAAATTTATAAACAAAAAAAGTTTAAAAAATATAGCAGTTATTTTGAGTATTGAAAGGCATAAACGACCTTGACCTTGACATATGTTGTCAAGGTCACCCTTCTGAGTAACCTTCAGAAAGTTTCAGCTGGCGGTCATTGTTTATTAAAAAATTATAAACAAAGAAAATTTGTTGGGAAAAATTATTTAAAGCAGTAAATTGTTAGAATATTGAAAGGAAAGTTATTTAAAGCAGAGAATAGAGAAGTATATGATACAACTTACAAAGCACATACAAAGCACACACTTGTAAAGCGCGCCACTAACCTATAGGTTAGTGGCGCGCTTTACAAGTGTGTGCATTGTATGTGCTTCAACTTACAAAGAACATACTTGTAAAGCGCGTCACTAACCTATAGGTTAGTGGCGCGCTTTACAAGTGTGTGCTTTGTATGTGCTTCAACTTACAAAAAACATACTTGTAAAGCGCGTCACTAACCTATAGGTTTTGTCAATAACCAACTATTATCTGCTTTAACAAAGCTTTAACATGCTTTTGCCATGATTAAAGCAGAGAATACTTGTATTTACACTTTCCAATACATAAAATTGTATATATACTTTTCAATATACCAACTATTCTCTGCTTTAAATAATTTTCCCCACCAAATTTTTTTGTTTATAACTTTTTAATAAACAATGACCGCCAGCTAAAACCTTCTGAAGGTCACTCAGGAGGATGACCTTGACAACATATGTCAAGGTCAAGGTCGTTTATGCCTTTCAATACTCAAAATAACTGTTATATTTTCAATTTTCTTTTTGTTAATAACTTTTTAACGAACAATAACCGCCGGCTAAAACCTTCTGAAGGTCACTCAGGGGGGTGACCTTGACAACATATGTCAAGATCAAGGTCATCGGTGAGGTTTGACCTAATATGCATATTTACCACAGCATCATCTAATTCGCAACAAATATTACACGCAACACGCGGTATTATAAGGATGTCACGCAAACAATCTTTTGTCTAATACCTGTGAGAGCGTGAAGTTCGCGGTCACTAACACTATTGACGCGCGACTCACGGACAGGCTTCCGTTTAATCGTAATCTGTAATTGGCAACGTTTTAAACCTTTTTATTTCAGAAACTACTGCTCGGAACGAAAAGTGGCAAATACGTTTTAAATTTATTTTTTCGAGAACTTTATTGCTATGGTATTTTGATTCGCGAATTTCGGGACACCCTGTATAATGCCACGGCTGTCTCGCTCCGCGCGTGCTTGGCGCGAGACACTACCGTGTCTCTTGATTTATGTGTTATAAACAATTCATGTCTAATAAACCATTAATTTCTCACTGGGACGCCTTAAAAGCCTTATTAAGAAATAAGAACATATAAAGGTCTTATTTGAATTTAATTCAATTATTAGATTTAGAACTCATTAAGAACATATATTAGGTCTTATTTAAATTCAATTTGTCAGGAACATATAAAAGTCTTATATAGTTTCAATAAGATTAATATTTAAATTGAATATATTAGCTAATTAAATCCTTATTAAGCCAAATTAAATACGAATATTTTGATGATGAAATAATACTATATAAGAAGTACGTATATGTACTTTGTATACTACAAAACATATATACGAGTATACACGTCGATTAAGAATATACGACATGTATACATATGTTCGAGATTTTTAATCGAAATGTATATCGGCATTTCTTCTTATATTCTTAATTAAGTTTTATATATAGAACAAATATGAGCCATATTAATGCAGTTATTCAGTATTATCTTAAATCAAATAAAATTTAAATAAAGATTTTATTAAGGTCCATATAAAGTTCATATATAACTTTTTTTTGCGGGTATATCTTTTATATAAAGCACATCTTGTGATGAATGACAGGCCGTCGTCTGCTAACTGAAAACGCCATATAGAGGTAAATGTAAATAAAGAAATTTGTAGTTCCGTAACTTTTTCTCGTTTTCCATATAAAATGAGATTTTCCCTGAATCATTGATGTATGTACTGCAATCCTGGAGAAGCATTTTCAATTCTGTCAAATTAACGCGACGCTGCATGAGTAGAGATTTTTTCGGTACACAGGTCCCCTATTATCGACATCATCGCAGTTCGGCCTTGAAGATAGTCAAGAATAGCACTTATTGCACGCACACATACGCACGACACACATACACATCGTATGCTTTATTAGACTTGTAATCTTCATTTCAAGGGTTCAATAATGTTGTTTCGTGTTTTGCAATTCAGGAAAACTTGTTTTCACGTTTGTACAAACGCTATATCTTTTATATGAAACACATCTTGTGATGAATTGACAGGCCGTCTGCCAACTAGACGCCATATTGAGGTAAATGAAAATAAGGAAATCTGTAGTTCCGTAACTTTTTCTCGTTATCCATATAAAATAAGATTTTCCCTGAATCATTGATGTATGTACTGCAATCCTGGAGAAGCATTTTCAATTCTGTCAATTTAATACAACGCTGCATGAGTAGAGATTTTTGTCGGTAAAACAGACGGGTGCAGGATTCCCCTTAAACAATTCGGCCAATTGACCAAAGCGATTGGTCAATTCTTTCTCCGTTCGAGATCTCGGACCAAGTTCTTAGATCGTGGACACGAGGCTTTAGCATAAAGTTGATATAAATATTTTGTTAAATAATTATAATTGTAATGTTTTGATTTAATAGGTCATAATTTTAACGAAATTAATTTATTATTTAAGTATATTTATAAATATTTAACAAGTAAAACTTAAATTTCCCTCGCAGTTGTCCTGAACAATGTGGCGGATCAAGGAACCAATCAAAAGTTGTCCCCCCGGTGTCCAATCTCTAACTAGGGCCGGTATTCATAGTCTTCAAGATCGTCTTAAGTAATGTCTTAAGACGCTAATACGGCTCTGTGATTGGTTCATGACATCTTAAGATTGAACTTAAGACGGTCTTAAATAACTATGAATACCGGCCTAGAGGATCTCTAGCGCGCAGCGGCCCGTCGCTCGTGAAAAGCTCCGGGAACTTAGCCGGTCAACTTCGACTTTATTAACTTTTTTTTTTTTAATCGTTTGTTGGTCGTTTGTTGGTGATTGTTGGCCTAATTACAACGTTTGTTGGTTCTTAATTTTTTTTTAAATTAAAAAAGAAAAATTAGCGTTAAGTTAGCCGGAAAAATCTCATTTTTAATTAAAAAATGACCTAATCGATGCGTAATCGTCTGCTGATGATTGTTGGTCTAAATTTAGCGTTTGTTGGTTCATATTTTCTTCTTAAATTGAAAAAAAACAAAAATTAGCGTGAACTTAGCAGGAAAAATCTTATTTTTAATTAAAATAAGATGCGTCAACAGGTTTCCAATTGGCGCTCAACTAGGAAATCCCCACCTTTTTGTTCATAAACGATTCGTTTCATAACGAACAATTTCAAATTATGTACCCTGCTGTTACGCCAATCACGAGCCTACGTACCGTCTAGACCTACGACCAACGCGAGAACCCATTCCCACCTCAAATGCGCATACGGGTTTTGTATATTTATTAGCGAAACAGATAACCACCAAACGTTTTAATGATCACATTCGTGACCACCAAACGATTTAGCGTCGAATGAGCCCTATCAAAGTCAATTTGATTGATAAATTATAATTTATCCAGCTAATTTCACGGGGTCATACGACCAATGCCGTGGGCATGCGGTTTTTTTTATTTTTTAAGGAAAACGATTGACCACCAAACGTTTTAATAATCATATTCGTGACCACCAAACGATTCCGCGTCGAATGAGCTCTATCAAAGTCAATTTGGTTGATAAATATCATTTTTCAGGTTAATGGCGCGGAGTGATACTTTCGCCATTATGCGCATACAGTTTTTTCTATTTTTTAGGAAAACAATTGACCACCAAACGTTTTAATGATCATATTCGTGACCACCAAACGATTCCGCGTCGAATGAGCCCTATCAAAGTCAATTTGGTTGATAAATATCATTTTTCAGGTTAATGGCGCGGAGTGATACTTCCGCCATTATGCGCATACAGTTTTTTCTATTTTTTAGGAAAACGATTGACCACCAAACGTTTTAACGACGATATTTGTGACCACCAAACGATTCCGCGTCGAATGAGCTGTATCAAAGTCAATTTGATGGATAAATATAATTTATCCAGCTAATTTCACGGAGTCATACGACCAATGCCGTAGGCATGCGGTTTTTTCTATTTTTTATGAAAACGATTGATCACCAAACGTATTCATGACGATATTCGTGACCACCAAACGATTCCGCGTCGAATGAGCCCTATCAAAGTCAATTTGATTGGTAAATATAATTTATCCAGTTAATTTCACGGAGTCATACGACCAATGCCGTGGGCATGCGGTTTTTTCTATTTTGTATGAAAACAATTGACCACCAAACGTTTTAACGACGATATTCGTGACCACCAAACGATTCCGCGTCGAATGAGCTATGAGAAAGTTAAACTGGTTGAAAAATGAAAATTGTCCGGCTAACTTCACACCCAAAATTCTATTTTTATTTTACAGGAAAACGACTAACCACCAAACGATCGGACTAGACTACCAAAGACCACCAAACGACCACCAATCGATACCAATTAATGAAAGTTCGATACGTTGAAGTTGTCCGGCCAACTTCACTGAGGTAGTCGCAACGGCCAGTCATTACGGCCAATCCAGGCCAATTACTTCAGTTATTCCGCCGCTGTGTCAAGTCGCCCGCCCTGCCTCGTCATGTACAGAGCGACCCGAGCGTCGTCCCACCGCGTGGGAAACCTCGCCGTCGGCGCCGCGAGAGGTAAGGATGCACCGCGACGTTCTCGCTTGAACAATAGGTGCGGTCGTTCTATCTCTCATTGCATGTACCTAACCTCGAAAGAACTTGTTAGTATCATTGAAATATCGGTTTTTCTTTACAGTTTTAGAACAATGTCGATCACTCAGGATCGTCCGGAATTATACAAAGAAGTCAAGCTGTATAAAAACGCCCGGGAGAGGGAGAAGCACGATGATCTGTATGCCGTGGTAAATGCATTGCAACATTTGGAAAAGGCTTACATCAAGGTCTGCGTTACGCCAAAGGAATACACGGAACCGTGTAGCAAACTGTTATTGCAATATAGAGCTGCGTTTAAACAGGTGAGCGTTCAGTGCATAAATTAAGAATTAATGAGTCCCTTTATATACAATGTTATTTTTATATTTGTCGAGTATATTTAATGAAGAATAGTATATAAACTCAAGTATATTTAACGGAGAATATATAAACTCCATTTTTTTGTTAAATGTACAAAGCGATCAATTTCCAACAATTGATACCTTCTCCAGAGCATTCCGCTTAGATTGTCCCGTTGCCCTCGAGAGAATCAAGGAGGACAGGCCAATCACGATAAAAGACGACAAGGGCAATACTTCTAAATGCATTGCCGACATTGTTTCGCTGTTTATCACACTCATGGATAAATTACGACTGGAAATCAAAGCCATGGATCAACTGCACCCGGATCTAAGAGATTTCATGGACACCATGAATCGCCTCAGTATACTACCCAGTGACTTTGATGGTAAAGAGAAAGTTTCAGAGTGGTTGCAGACCCTTGATAATATGTCTGCTTCTGATGAATTATCGGACACTCAAGTCAGACAATTAATATTATTATATTATTAATATTATTATTTCAGATTATTTACTCGCAATCAAGGCATGTATACTATCGGAATTTGCAAGGAAACCCAGAGATTTACGTGACGTAGACAGGTGGAAGGCCACTGAATTTCGGCAATTTTTATTGTACACTGGAATTGTCGTAATGAAACCAATATTATCTTCGACTGCCTATACTCACTTCGTTTGTCTTTGTGTTGCTATAAGAATATTAATTGATCCGCAATTGTGTTTCAAATTTAACGCTTATGCAGATTCACTGTTATTGTGGTTTGTTTCCAACTTTGGAAGTATTTATGGTGATGAATATATATTTCATAATGTTCACAATCTTGTTCATCTTGTAAAAGATGTAAAAAATTTTGTTTCATTAGATAATTTCAGTTGCTTTAAGATTGAAAATCACATGCAAAAGATAAAGAAGAAATTGCATAACAGCGGTAAACCTCTGGAGGAATAAAAGTGTACAACTTAGTCTATAAGAAAGATGTATGCCTGCGTCTTTTATCGCAATTCTGAGTTTTAAGTCAGGTTATCTATATTTGTTCTTCTGCATATAGTTGTGATAATCCTACAGACTGAACTTATAGATTGTTGCAGGTGATATTAATATGTATGTAAATACATTGTACATACATACATATGTACAGACGGCGTCAATAATGCCTTCCCGGTTGCGTTCTGAAAATCTATAGTTTACGTTACGTATACTATAGATTTTCAGTACTGGCCTATCTTCAGGTGGGAAGGCTTTAATGACGCCGTCTGTATATGTACATGTATCTTAATTGTCATTTTTAGTTTTTGCTCGAACATTGTCAGATTTTACTTTTTTTCATGTTAGTTTTCTACGTAGAAAAAGAAGTGTACAACTAATTGTTAGTCTATAAGAAAGATGTATGACTGCATCTTTTATTGCAATTCTGGTTGCAGGTGATATTAATAATATACATATATGTACGTAAATATATTGTATTACACACATCCAAACACATACACACTCATGTTGTATGTACGTACGTATATATATGTATAAATAAGTTGAGAAACTCATTTCGATTGAAAAAAACAATTACTTTTGCAACAAAATATGTAACTCTATTTTATTATTAATAATTATATGTCTGTTTCATAAAATTTGCATAATATATAAATGTATATATATATATATATATATATATATATATATATATATAATAAAGATATATGAAAGCCTCATGTATAATTACTGTTGTTTATTATTTAATTTAGAGCAATATATATGGTTCTAATAATTTTAATTGTTACATACTTGTTGCAAATGTGAATATCATAAATATCAATAAATTGCGTGTTTTAAATTAATTTCAAGCAAAACTAAATAAAATTTATTGATTAGTTTTGCGTGTAATTAATTACAGAATTTAATATTTGTATAAATATCAAATTCAGTAATTACATACAACATGAGTGTGTATGTGTTTGGATGTGTGTAATACAATATATTTACGTACATATATGTATATTATTAATATCACCTGCAACCAAAATTGCAATAAAAGATGCAGTCATACATCTTTCTTATAGACTAACAATTAGTTGTACACTTCTTTTTCTACGTAGAAAACTAACATGAAAAAAAGTAAAATCTGACAATGTTCGAGCAAAAACTAAAAATGACAATTAAGATACATATATATATATATATATATATATATATATATATATATATAATAAAGATATATGAAAGCCTCATGTATAATTACTGTTGTTTATTATTTAATTTAGAGCAATATATATGGTTCTAATAATTTTAATTGTTACATACTTGTTGCAAATGTGAATATCATAAATATCAATAAATTGCGTGTTTTAAATTAATTTCAAGCAAAACTAAATAAAATTTATTGATTAGTTTTGCGTGTAATTAATTACAGAATTTAATATTTGTATAAATATCAAATTCAGTAATTAATTACATGCAAAACTAATCAATAAATTCAATAAAATGCGAAATATTTTTTCTAACATTCCTATGTTATAGATATCCCATCTCTTGTAGAATTATGTAAATGGCCTAGAAAATCGACTTAATATTTACAATTATTTATTGTTCCTTTGATTTCACCTCTACGTTTATTAATGAATTTTTTCACATTATTTTCTCTTCGGTGGAGTAGGCCTACTAGAAAAAGCACTTTTAAAAAACGTGTCAGCAAGAGTACCTCATGGATTGCGTGGAAACTATTGTCCTAATTATAATTATATGATAATTATATATAGTACATATTTCTACACACATCACGCTTACCGATTCCTCAATCAATTGTATTCTATATATATTGCGAAAATAAAAATGGCCTATTATGTAATTTTGTTATAACTTATAAGTGTAGCGCACAAACTAAGTTCCAAATAAAATATTACATAATTATTACAGGTTTTATTTAAATATGTAATTCAATAGCAAAAATATATATAGAGTATTAATAATAATAATGATATAAAGATTTTCAATTATTAATTATTGAAAAAAAGACTGTACTAACTAGCTATTTAATATTGTTCGGGAGGAATGTAGTTCTATCCTACGTATAGCACGCGTGACGCTCCTGAGAAATAGTGTCAAGCGCGCTGTCGGCGGCTCGGCCGCTGAGCCTCGAGCGGTAGTGGGGGAATAGGAGGCGTCGCCTCGGGAATCGGCCCGAAATGTGCAAGTAAATCCCGGCTCTGGTGTACATAAACCATACAATCGCGATATATTTTCTGTTACATTTCGTTTTATCAAGATAATATAATAATAATATACCCGTGTTTGCTGGGATGTATCTATATCACGCTCGTGTATATTATCGTATCTCATGTTATAGATTTTAATTCTCAATTATACTTTTTCTGATATTCGTTACCTTCCGATTACAGTACTCTATATCTTTTATATGTAGAATAACACTTTGTCTGAGAACATGAATTTGGAGAATTTGCAGTCCAGTTTGAAAATATAATAACTTACTTACATATTATGTATGATTAACGTGATATTGCGAGAGGTTAGGAAATCTGTCATATCAATGATGTGTAAGGTAAAGATGCAGAATGATATAATATAATTACTAATTATTATTGAGCAGCAAAGTACCAACAAAAAGTAGAGATAATACTTCCTTGATAGCAGTTAATATACATTTTTTTTCCACAAAGTTGTTATGACAGATTTCCTAACCTTTCGTAAAATCATTGTGTTGTATAAATACTGAGATATTACTTATATATCTCAGTGGTTGTACATACATAATAAGTTATAGTTATAGTTTTTACACATTAACAACCACGCAAATTGTCCAAATTTATTTTTCTTGACAATCTATTTTTTGTGCTCAATCGTGGTCAATCGGGACGGTGGTCAATCGGGACCGTGGTCAATCGGGACCGTGGTCAATCGGGTCGGTGGTCAATCGGGTCGGTGGTCAATCGGGACGGTGGTCAATCGGGACCGTGGTCGATCGGGACGGTGGTCGATCGGGACGGTGGTCGATCGGGACGGTAGTCAATCGGGAGCGTGGCTAATCGGGACCGTGGTCAATTGGGACCGTGGTCAATCGGGACGGTGGTCAATCGAGACCGTGGTCAATCGGGACGGTGGTCGATCGGGATCGTGGTCGATCGGGACGGTGGTCGATCGGGATCGTAGTCAATAGGGTTGGTGGTCAATCGGGATCGTAGTCAATAGGGTTGGTGGTCAATCGGGACCGTGGCCAATATCAACGTGGTTAATTGGGACCGTGGTCAATATCAACGTGGTCAATCGGGACCGTGGTCAATAGGGACCGTGGTCAATCGGGACCGTGGTCAATCTCAACGTGGTCAATAGGGACCGTGGTCAATCGGGACCGTGGTCAATCGGGACCGTGGTCAATCGGGACGGCGGTCATTCGGGACCGTGGTCAATCGGGACGGTGGTCAATTGGGACCGTGGTCAATCGGGACGGTGGTCAATCGGGACCGTGGTCAATTGGGACCGTGGTCAATCAGGACGGTGGTCAATCGGGACCGTGGTCAATCAGGACGGTGGTCAATCGGGACCGTGGTCAATCGGGACGGTGGTCAATCGGGACCATGGTCAATTGCAACGTGGTCAATCGCAACGTGGTCAATTGCAACGTGGTCAATATCAACGTGGTCAATCGGGACCGTGGTAAATATTAACGTGGTCAAACGGGACGCTCCCGTAATTCACACATAGCTACTCTATTTAAACAATATTGAAAATATTGTTTATTTAGTATGTATAGAAATTCTCTATGTGGAAATATACACATTGCGGTAAATATGCAGAATAGTGGCCTCCTCACCGATTTCGTTGAACTTAGGCTTAATCGACGCGTTTTTGCGTGAAACGAAAGAATATGGCAGAAAAAAGTGTCGCTCTGCCTCGCGAAGCGAAATATTAACAGTTAAAGTTGACGACTATCAGGTTATGAGACCTGTCATACCGACGAGATGTAGCGACTATTAAGGTGCGCCTACATCTATCGTAAATGATTATCGTAAGCTTCTTACGACGATCGTAACGCTCGTTGTGACACTTATCGTAACCTCATCGATGAGTTGATTCAACTTGAACTCTGACGATTATGACGCTTGTCTAGCGTTACAACAGTAACCTAATCTATCAGCCTTCTCGACGTGAGAAGAAAAGTGTGTTTATAGATATATTAACAAAGATATATTGTTTACGAAAGCTTCTTTGCTTACGACCACGATCGCAGCGTTACGATAGATGTAGGCGCACCTTTAACCATGCCCCTCGGCCACTTGCGCATGCTCTGTTAGCTCTGTAGCCACATGCGCATGCTCCGTGGCCGCACGCGCATGCAAAAGTGCGCGAATTGAAAACCTATGTATACTTATAATGCATATCGCTTGACTTTCGATGATGAATATGTCGCAGTCACATGGTGTACACACACACACACACACACACACACACGCGCGGGGGGTGCAGGGGGCCTTCGCCCCCTCCTCCCGCACCCCCTCCGCCGGTAGGCAGGGTGGACCTCGCTTTGCAACTTAGCATAGGTTAGTGACGCGCTTTACAAGTATGTGATTTGTATGTGCTTCAACTTACAAAGCGCATACTTGTAAAGCGCGTCACTAACCTATTTTTTTTTTTAACGTGGAGAAATCTTCGACCGCCGGGTTTCCGGGCCGAAGCCCGGTATGTGGCCCAGCGACCCCCTCTGGTGATTGGAGGGGGAAGACCCCCTCGCTCTTCGGGGCAAAGTGAGCGAGGGGAGTGCCGGATTCCTACCAGCTAAAACTCCACGGGTGTCCACCATGCGTCTCTGGGGAGTGACCGGGAACTAGTTAATATTACATCCAGTCTCCCCCCAACGCCGAGCCTTTGTAAGGCTCTCTACCTCGAGAGCTTATAAAACAAGCTCTCCGCTCTACAGAGCCCCTGATATATCTGTTAAGTGGCGGGATGTGGACACCACCCACCCCGCCACTCCTCCCGGTGTTTTGGGGGAGGTATGTCCGACGCCCCGTCACCCCGCCGGGACGCCGGACCTCCTATCCTCCTGATCTGCTCCCCCTTCGTCTGGGGGGGCAGTCGGAGGTGCTGCACGAACTCGCGCCATGTTATGGTGTGGCGCAAACCCACGGATAGCGGGTTGAGTCGGGTAGAATTCTACCCGCTCGTTAATCTGACCGAACCCGGGGGAAGGGACCACAGGCCCGTGAAGAAGGCCCGCACAACCCCCGGGTTTACTACCCCTTTTTTAATAAGCGGGGATGGGGAGAGGAACACTCCCGCACCCTACTGGGAGAGGACCGCCGGAGGAGGATCTACCTCCCCTCGACGGATCCTCTCCGCCTCCTCTTTGGCGGACATTACCTGGCCACAGTAGGCCAGGAATGCCCGCCATCTCTCTTTGTTCCCGACCATTGCCGCCACAATGGCCGGGAGGGAGAGGTCGTTTCCGACCTCCCCCTGTAGCACACGGCGCTTATCAGCCCACGCTGGACACTCCTCCAGCGTGTGCTGCGCCGTGTCTCTCTCCTCGTCGCAGTTGTGACATTGCGTAGTAGCTTCCTTCCCAATTTTGTGCAGGTACACACCGAAGCAACCATGTCCGGTGAGCACCTGCACAGCATGAAACGATACCCCGTACCTTCGACTGTCCAGCCAATCGGCCAGACAGGGTCGGATGGCATCGACGGTCCTCTGGCCAAACTCGCAATTCGCGAGGTAGTCTCGCCACTTAGCTACAAGGACCGTCCTCTCCTGGAGCCTTATTAGTTGCCTGGCCCTGGGCAGGATCTGCCCTCCCCCTGCTCGCAGCTTCTTGGTGCGTCGATACACCTCCGCGTGTTGCCGAGCCGCGAGATCTAACGGGGGGAGGCCCGCCAGGACCGTTGCCACCGCGTGAGAGACCGTGCAGTAGGCACGTGATATCCTGAGAGCTATAGGGCGCTGCACCTGACGCAGCTGCCTCTGGATCTGGCGCGAGCCCTCCGCCGCGGTCACCCATACCGGTGCGCCATACAATATCACGGCCTGCACGGTCATGGCGTATAGTCGGCGAGCACGACCGCTCGCCCCTCCCAGATTGGGCATAAGCCTAGCGAGGCTGTTTGCCACAATCTTAGCCCTGGGAGTCAGGCGAGCGAAATGCTCGCCGAAGCTCCAGTTACCATCCAACCAGAGGCCCAACACCTTCATGCTGGCCTCCACGGAGATACGGGTACTCTCCACTATTATCTGGGCTGCGGGTGGCCTCCCCATTGACTTGTTGTAAAAGAAGACAGCTTGTGTCTTCTGGGGTCACTAACCTATGCTAAGTTGTAAAGCGAGGTCCACCCTGCCTATCGGCGGAGGGGGTGAGGGAGGGTGGGGGCCGAAGGCCCACTCTTGCACCCCCCCCCCGCGCGCGTGTGTGTGTGTGTGTGTGTGTGTGTGTGTACACCATGTGACTGCGACATATTCATCATCGAAAGTCAAGCGATATGCATTATAAGTATTGGGATTGGCGGTCTCGTGACGTCACCAAGGCAAGATGGCCGGAGAGAGTAGGTCACTTGTCACTGTACAATACGACGTATGTGCGTATTTATAAGATTGAAGTTAAAATGAGACTGCCCATAAGTGAAATATGCAATTTTACCAATTCGATGCCTTCATGCCGCAATTTTGTTGAAGGTGAAAGAGTATTAAATGCAAGTCATGTTATATTTTGCGGTAAAACAAGTGTTGATGTTGATTGTATTCGTTTCATTGCATTTTGCTTGCAAACTTCGAATTTAAAAAGTAATCCTCACGAGATTACTGGATCAATTTCTTCTGCTGGGAAAATTTTAGATATAAAATGTTCCTGCAAAGCCGGATTAAGTAAAAAATGCAAACATAGTGTGGCTGTTTTCCTTACATCTGAATAGGTTAGTTTATTATTACTTTCTTCTCGATAGCCTTATTAATTAATTTATGATATAAATTATGCTTCTTTATTGTAAATTTAAAAAAATATTAAATTAATTTTAAGTTATATGTAAAAGCTAAGAATATTTTTGTTTACAGTATCTGTTTTAAAATTGAAGTAGCATGACAGTATTGACATTATTTAATCAATTCTTTGCAATTATTTTTGCCCATACCAAAGATAATTTTTTTTTTCAGAATGGATGTTAATGATTTGGATTTAGTATCTTGTACTGATACTAAATGCTTGTGGAAAAATGCCACATGCAAAATCTATGGAAAAATATACGCCAAGCCCATTACATGAACACGAATGTTTAAATAAAAAATTTAAGAAAGAATACATTGCTACGTTAACGAAAGAACAAAGAAAAGAAATAAATAAACTTCTTATTACCAACAACCAGAACTCAGCTTTGTACAAGCATATGTATGGATAATTTTGATCAAATCTTTTTTAAAGTAACTTTTAATTAATCAAATTAAAACAAATTGATTCTTATAGATTTTATAACATTTTTACAAATAATTTGTACATAAAATTTCACTAATTACATTGGGTGTATTATGGCTGGTATTCATAGTCGGATCTTATATTTAAGACCGTCTTAAGTACAATCTTAAGATGTCATGAACCAATCACAGAGCCGTATTAGCATCTTAAAATATTACTTAAGACGGTCCTGAAATAAGAATCGACTATGAATACCGGCCTATAATTCGTCAATTCGATTTATTTATGTGGCAACCGGCGACCTACTCTTTTGGGTTCTGATTTTCGCCACCAGATAGCGTATCACAGTTTAGCCATTCCCAATACATAGGTTTTAAATTCGCGCACTTTTGCATGCGCGTGCGGCCACGGAGCATGCGCATGTGGCCACAGAGCTAACAGAGCATGCGCAAGTGGCCGAGGGGCATGGTTAAAGGCCATCACACACAAAATGCATAACGTCGCATAAGCATAGCATAAGACCGCTGGACCAATGAGCATCTTATGTAAATTAATATGGCGACTTTATGCTGGATGCTCATTGGTCCAGCGGTCTTACGCTATGCTTATGCTACGCTATGCATTTTATGTGTAATGGCCTTAAGGTGGAAGCACATAAAATTGCATAGCTGCATATGCATAGCATAAGACCGTTTAGACCAATGAGCATCGAGCGTCTTATGGCATAAACGGTCTTATGCTATGCATATGCAGCTATGCAATTTTATGTGCTTTCACCTTTAAAGCTATACCCAGACAAATTTGCATAGCGCATAAACATAAGCATAAGAAAGTTGATTGGTCCATATACGAGTGCATAAGTCCATATACGAGTGCCGGACCAATCCATTTCCTTATGCATATGTTTATGCGGCAATGCAAGTTTGTGTGGATATAGCTTAATAGTCGCTACATCTTGTCGGTATGACAGGTCTCATAACCTGATAGTCGTCAACTTTAATTGTTAATATCTCGCTTCGCGAGGCAGAGTGACACTTTTTTCTGCCAGATTCTTTCGTTTCACGCAAAAACGCGTCGATTAAGCCTAAGTTCAACGAAATCGGTGAGGAGGCCACTATTCTGCATATTTACCCACATTGCAAATAATTTTTTTCTATTAATCCCTAATTTTAATGGAATACAATAAAAATAGAAAAATAGAAAATTTATATACAAAATAACTTATTATATCCGATATGTCCTAGCTTGGATAATAGAAATTGAAACTGCGATCAGGCTTCCGCTATAATACATCCATAAGGTAAAATAATCACCATTTTTACGAACGTGAAAACAAGTTTCCCTGAATCATAAAACACATTTGAGGCCGGTATTCGTAGTCGATTCTTATATTTTCAATCTTAAGGTGTCATAAACCAATCACAGAGCCGTATTAGCGTCTTGAGACATTACTTAAGACGGTCTTCAAATAAGATCCGACTATGAATACCGGCCAATATTATTGAACCCTTGAAATCAAGATTACAAGTCAAATAAAAGCATAGAATGTGTATATGTCGTGCGTATGTGTGCGTGCATGCACACACGCACGCATACACGCACGCACATATGCATATACATATGCAGACAGTGCAGGGAACGAGAAGTGTCAATTGACGTTGGAGGTTAGACAGTACGTTCTGAATGGATGCTGTCTCGTGGGCCTCGTGGCATGTATTTTTCACGTAACGCATAATCGCATAACGCGGATAATACATGCCATAGGACAGTAGCCTACGATGAACGAACGCTATTCGATTTGCTGCAGGAATACTCTACGTGCATGTCTCGTCGTAAGTGAAATAATTATTTCCCATAATCATATGCAAAATTGTTCATATATAAATGTCCGATTTTACTTTGACACTATCGAGTCTTCTACTCGATTGCCCTCGTAAAATCACAACTGTAAAATGAAAGTAAAAAATGTTGAAAGTGTAAGTATATGTACACGTTGTTTATTGTACAAAAGACATTACATTTTATTGTTAGCAATGCAAGCTTTGTATTTGCAAAAATATGTATGTGAATTGTTATATATTGCATGTATGTTGTTATGTATGCAAGCACAGCGGTGTGCACACGGGGATATTTTCCATCTTTGCATTTGCAAATGTAATGTTTGTATTGTTATGTATTGTCAAGGCTCCATCAATGTATGTCGCATCTACGATGCTACAACTTTGTCCGAGTTATCGAACGGAGAAAGAATGGCCGTTTGTCAATTCTTTCTCCGTCCGAGAAATCCGACAAAGTTCTACCATCGTACATGCGAGATACATTGATGAAGCGTTGGCAATACATAACAACATAAGTTTACATTGCTAACAATAAGATGTAACATCTTTCTTATAAGGAACAGCGTATACATAGTTGCAAAGTAATATTTTCAATATTTCCTACTTTTATTTTAGTAGCTCTGCGACTTTACGCGGACAAAGTATCGTGGAAGGCTCAATACTGTATAAGTAAAATCGTGACATTTATATATGAATTGATTCAATTTTGCATACGATTATATAAAATAATTACTTTACTTAGGACGAGACATCCACGTACGAGACATCCAATGGCATGTATTTTCCGCGTTACGCTGTTATGCGTTACGTAGAAATTATATGCCGCTTCGTTCACACAGGCTTTAATCGGGTTGCTTAGATTAAAATTTTTATTTTCTTGTTATATATAGGTTTATTGACATATATATATGTTTATAAAATATATGTTTATTGACATACAATAAAAAAAGGAGAAGATCAAATGCAAATTGACAAAAAAATTTATAGTCGAGAGTACATAATTCATACAATAATCATTTATTTCGCTTATTTTAGTTTGGTGCTTTTATATTTAACCCTACGTTACTCGCGTGGAATGTAAAATGCATCTCAGTTTTAGAAATCTACTAAATTCACAGAAAAAATTTTTTTTATTCTGTTAATGCTGCACAAATTGTTTTCTGATTAAAATAGAACTTTTAAACTTATTTTTATCTAAAAGATATACTGAATATTACCAACTTTCATTTCATTGTAAATCTTCATAGAAAATAATGAGAATTAATAAAATAAAATAAAAATAAAAAAAAACGCCGTCCTTTCACGCTCAGCAGCGTTGTCGCTTTCGCTGTGGGTAGTGCTTCCGTCGCTGTCGCCAATCTGAAAGTACAATCATGCATTTCAGAAATATTTATATATAACAGAATTACAAAAATATAATGTTTTAATAAAACAAATTGTTACCTTTATTTGTAAAAATATGGCACGTATCCTGGCGAGGTAGGCGGTGTGGGCACATATCCTTGCAGTGCAGTCGTTGCCGGCACATATCCCTGCGGTGTGGGCATATATCCTTGCGGTACAGTCGTTGCCGGTACATATCCTTGCGGTGCACTCGTTGCCGGCGCATATGCCTGCGGTACGGGCACATATCCTTGCGGTGTGGGCATATATCCTTGCGGAGCAGTCGTTGCCGGCACATATCCTGGTGGCGCAGTCGCCGACACATATCCTTGCGGAACAGTTGTTGTCGATCGATGAATGTATCGATTTTTTGGAATCAGTGAAATCACTGTCCGACCAGATGGATTCACAAAAATGTACTGAAGAAGTACACAGTTTGAAAGCAGTAGAAGGTACGCACGAAAATGTGGAACATTGCGAGGATGACAATAATCTTGTTATCGAAAAAGGCCCTATGGATACGAATCGTATCCAAGAAAGCATGTTTGAAGGCCGTCGCATTGAAACATTTTGTGGTTCTACTGGCGATGAATCTGTCGATTTTTCGAAATCAGTGGTTACTCCCGGTACGATAGATGTGGAGCTTCGTACCCAAGAAACGTGCTTGGCTTTAACGCCGAAATGCACAGGTACGTACGACAATGTCCAATATCGCGAAGATGACGATATTGAACATTATATTCTTGTTGAGGGTGCGAAGGAACCTACTTATGTCCGGAAATCAGTGGAATCACTGGTTACTCCCGGTACAATAGATGTGGAGCTTCGTACCCAACAAACGTGCCCGGCTGAAATGCCGGAATGCACAGATTATGCCCAACATTGGACATTACCTGAAGATGACGAGATTGAGAACTCTACTCTTGTTATCGAGAAAGGCGGTACGGAAACAGGTCGTATCGCAGAACATGAGCCTGTAGGTCGTCGCATTATGGACTCATCTTTTTACTTAAAAGAATTGCATCGGACGTTTTATAATCATAAATCCAAGGCAATATTTCTATGCCCATTTGAAGGTTGGACATGCGTAAAATCTCGTCGCCGTGGATCACTCACGCAATTCTTCCTCAAATGTCAAACGTGCAACTTTGAAGACAATTTTTGGTCTGAACCCGTACATTCCGGAAATTAGATATTAATAAAGCTGCTGTAGCTGGAACAATAACAGCTGGAATTGGTTACGCCCAGCTAGAAGAGCTATGTGCAGCCATGAACATTCCTTGCATGGCTGAACACACATACATTAAGTATCGCGAAGACTTAGTTGACAGTTTTCTAGAAACGGCCATGGAAAGTATGAAAATGGCAGCCGAGGAGGAAAAACAACTCGCGATAGAAAAGAATAAAACGATAAATGGTATTCCGTATATAACAGTTGTTGCGGATGGCAGTTGGATGAAGAGATCGTACGGTAAAGCGTACGATTCACTTTCTGGTGCAGGTGCTATAATCGGTTACCGCACAAGGAAAATTCTCTTCGTTGGCATCCGCAACAAATATTGCACGGTATGCGACGTAGCGGAGCGAAGAAATTGTAAAGCAAAAACTCATAAATGCTACAAAAATTTTGATCGCAACGCAAGCTCCACAAGTATGGAGAGCGATGCCATTGCAGAAGGTTTCAATAGTAGCCTGCAAATGCACGGATTGATATACAGAACACTTATCGCTGATGGCGACAGTAATGTATATCACTGTATACTCAAAAATGACCCATATCGCGAAATGAAGGTCAGGGTACAAAAAATAGAATGTACCAACCATCTGCTTCGTAATCTGAGCAATAAATTAAAAAACGTGGCTAAAACAACTCAGGCAAAAGGGCAAAAAAGAAAACGTAATTTTGTACAGCTTAGAAATGTTGTAAAGAGCAACATTTTACCAATACGAAAAGAGATTATGGAACTAGCTTCTTTACGAAGAAAAGAAAACATACCTCCTCATTTGCAGGCTACGAAATTACGAGAAGATATATTGAACATGATTCCTAGCCACGTATTTGGTGAGCATACAGAATGTAAGAAACGCGGTCGTAAATGCGAAGATGAAACGAAGACAAACTACGTAAACGATCTGAAACTGTATGGTCTGTACCAAAAAATACAGATTGCTGTAAGATATATAGCAGCTTATTCAGATAGTTTGCTGTTAAATTACACAAATAATCCTGCAGAATCGTTCAATTCCATAATCTGCAAAGAAATTGGCGGAAAGCGCGTTAATTTTGGCAAACGAGGCTCTTATAATGCTAGAGTTTTGGGATCAGCTGTGCAATACAATACACAAGACATCCTTACAAGAGTGCATAAGGTCAGAGGTAAAGCAGTTCCACCTGTTGTCGAGACACTGGAGAAGCGACGGCAAATAAAAGTTGCGAGAACCAGAGAATCTCGACAAATCGATGGAAGGCAAAAGAGACCGAAGCGAGAATCAGGAACAGATCGCCATTATGGCCCGCACTCGCAAAGACCAGACGATTCAGATGATGAATTCGAAAAAAATCGGCAACATCATTTTGAGATGTTGGCTAAAAACGCGGAAAACAGGAAGCAGATTGAACGAAAACACAATAGATCAAGGTGATTCTGAGCTGTGGATAGTCACAAGAAGTCTCATGTTGACAGCATCCAATTTTGGAAGGGTATGTTGTATGAGATTGCAAACGCCTCGCGCACCAACAGTGAAAGATATTTTGTTTCCTCCGTGCATTGACACTGCAGCCATGAAATATGGTCGCGATCGAGAGGAAGATGCGAGGAAAGAGTTAGCCGCAAAACTCAAGAAACAAATAAAACCTTGCGGATTGTTTATTGATGGTAAAAATCCATTCCTGGGTGCTTCTCCCGATGGGCTCATTGACGAAGATGGTCTGGTGGAGATTAAATTTCCTCAGTCGGCTGAAAATTTAACAGCAGAAGAAGCCATAGAAAAATTGGCTTCCTTGAAGACCATCCTTGATAGAAAAAATCCTGACAATATGAATAGAAATCATAAATTTTTTTATCAGGTTCAAGGTCAATTCAACATAACGAGAATATTGCATTTTTGCTGTATGGACACCAAAAAGCATGAAAATAGTGCATGTAAATAGAGACAATGCTTTTTGGGAAACTAATATGCTACCTTTGCTAAAACGCTTCTACCACGATAGCATGCTTCCGGAAATCTTGGATAGTTGTACTAAAAGGAATATGCCTATAAGAGAGCCAAGATATATTATAGAAGCACAGGAAGCAAGTAAAAAATTAAGTAGTCGAAAAACTATTGAGCAAAATGCAGTAAAGAGCAAAAATGTTATTAAACAAATAACGAAACGTTAAAATGTGACATTTCGCCGATAAAAACAGCAATTACCACTGCTATGATTGCTCAAGATATAGAGCAGGATGATGATTGTACATATATTGGTACAAACTGCAAGGGATATATAACCGAAGAGGATAATAGGCAAGACGAATAATAAATTTAGATAAAGTTATTATACCTTTTTCCATCGTGAGAGAGAACGTCTTGTCTGGCGACAACCTAACGGACGAATCGATAGATGAATTTTTACGCATTGTAAGACAAAGTACTCCTTTTGAAACGCAAAGTGTACAATACAAGGACTTCCCGATTATATTGACGCTAGTAAGAGCGGCAAAAGCTTACAAATAATTGGAGGAAAAAATAAATACTTTACAGAGGGAATTGAACACTGGCGATGTATATTTTGTAATGGCACCAAACTGTTTGTATATGACAGTATACCTGGCTTTACATACGACAAATTGGTACGCAAGGAAAGAGAATATATAAAGCGTCGATATCCAAAAATAAGGCAAAGTGATATTATTTTTGAGAAAGTTGCACAACCAGACGCTACAAGTTGCGGAATTTACTCTGCAGCTTTTGCCACAACTATAGTCTTACAAGGCAATCCTTGTAATGTAAAATATTCCTATAAAGTAGGACAGATGAGACAACACTTTCTAAAAATTATAGAAGATGCACATCTGTCGCTATTTCCAACACGTCCGTAGTAATATTTACAAAGTTACGACATCGCAAAAATATATCGTTTAGATAAAACATGTCTCAATGAATAAAGTACACTGTAAAAAAAATCTGTATTAAAAATAATATAAAAATAGGAAGTTTTTATGCAGATACCGTATATGAAATTTCAAATACATAGTTGAAAATTAAAGGAGTGGTATTTTGAAAATAAAGTATCGAGCAGCAATATTACTATGCTCATCTGATTTTTATAATACAAATGTTCTTATTTTTAATCAAAAATATGTATTATTAGTAATTTATTACCTTGCGTATTCCAAAAAATCTTAAACAGGTTTTTATTATTCAATGTTGTGTGTACTAAATTTCATATCAATGATTAAAAAATTCATGTTCGTGTATGAATTTAGCTATACAAGTGCAAGAATTTTTATTTTAGATACCCAGTTTGTAAATTTTATTTACCGTTGTATCATAAATGTGTTGTAAACTTCATATTTTTTTTAACAGTGTATTTGTTTAGTATTGGGAAACTAAATATCAGAATGGTCTGTTCTGACGGTACTGGCAAAATAAAATGCCACAAACGTTTATTCGGGCGGTACTGATTATAATAAAAATCAGATGCGTCTATTCTGACGGTAGTGATAAGATAAAATGCCAGAAGCGTCTATTCGGACGGTACAGATTTATAATAAAAATCAGATGCGTCTGTTCTGACGGTACTGACAAAGTAAAACGTCAGAAGCGTCTGTTATGACGGAACTGATAATTAGAAATGTATCAAGTAAAATTGGAGAGACGGACATAAATATATTGGTTGCGTTCTCACGGGAATAGGCGTTGGAGGGGCCTATTCTGTAATCCATCTAAAATATAATAAAAATCAGAAGCGTCTGTTGTTACGGTACTGATTATTACAAATGTATTTTGTGTACATTACAATCGGAGAGACGAAAAAAAATATATTGGGTGCGTTCTCACGGGAATGGGCGTTGGAGGGGCCCATTCTATAGTATCAATAATCAAAATCACGTAATTTCGATCCTATTTGTACATTTGATAAAAAATGTGCTGTGCATGTATTTGTCATTTGAGATTATATAAATATATAAACAATATAACGTACAAGGTGGACAAAATAAAGCGTAACGAATTTTTATCCTCACAACTTATTTACAGAGAAATATGTTTCAAACAAAAGTTGTTTGCTTTGAAGGGGGACAGAGGATTTCGATGTGAGTTGTGTAGTAGATGTCATTCTCAAAAAATAGGGGACTAATTTCTTATGGAACTTGATTTTTTCCTTCACATGAAAGTTGTACATCTTGTTGAGACATTTTCGAAACACTATAATAAAGCTCTCTTTCGTTAGAATGTCGTAAGATATTTTAAATTTTGTCATATTTTTTATAAAAAATGTAATGTAGAATATTCACTTTTCGATGACTGTACCTTCATACTTTTATACATAGAATAACGAAATAAAGCGAATAATAATATTATTTTTGACATTTACAATTTTGCAAAATTGAATGCATGGACACAATGCAATCAAATTTTATAAAATTGTTTTTGCGTTTTTCTTTCAACAAAATCGATTCTTTTTATTCTACATATAAAAATATCAAGGTAAAATTTTTGAAAAATGAAGACTTTACGAGATGTTTCATATATTTTATATTGCAAATATCATGGCAAAATTTAAAATGTCTTTGAAACGAAAGAGCTTTATTTTAGTAAAACGTCTCGATGACATGTATAACTTTTATCAGACATAAATCAAGTTTCGTAGAAATTAGTCGTCTTTTCTTGAAAAGGACATCTGCGACATGACGCACATCAGAATCATTACATGTGTCATCCTGCCAAACAACTGTTGTGTAAAAGCATTTTTTCTCATAATTAAAAATAAGAGTTTTTGGAGGAGTAGATTTAAATTGGATACCTTGTAAGGATGAATGCGGTGTAAGGCATACATATAACGCGTATTATAATGTATACACATACACATATATACGTATACGTAATATTACAGCGCCTATGATAATTACATATGTGGGAATATGTACATTATGTGTATGAACGCACGCACATACACATATGTACACGCGCATTATGTTTATAAACATATATATACGCGACGCGACGAGTTGCGAGTACCTGAGATTTTGAGATCTCGATATTTATGCTTACATCGGTACACATACAGGCAGTGATGCCGCTGTGCAGACCGACCAGCATGCTACAGCGTGTGGAGGGGATGCGTCGCCAAGGCTGCGCAAGGCATAGCCACGCACACTAATGCAAGCTCCTCTGTCCGTGTACGCTCGGCGCAAAGAAGGACAGAACACGATCGTTGTCTCCTTCTCTCTTGAGCTACGACGTCGCTATGCCAGTGCCGGTTATGCCCGCACATATTTCAGATCTCGCGACTCTCCGAATCTCGAGTTGGCAAATCGACGATGGGCGACGTTATTTATTGTAAACTTATTCTTTTCCTATAAAATATCGAGATATATGTCAATCATTCTGTCGTTCACTGATATATGTATAATCAATTTCAATTGTGAATAATATGTAAATAAAATGTCTAAAAATATAAAAATTACCAAATGCAATGACGTAAATCTTTATAAACCTAAAAAGTTAAAAGAATTCTCCGTTTTTTTATAATTTGCAGACCTTGAAATATTTGTTTCGATTAAAGTTGAACTTTGTAAATGTAATAATGTCTAAAAATCCACTCTTGGCCAATATGTACGCTGTTTGATTTTTAAAAAATTTCTTACATAACAAACTAACATTAACTTTAACATGATAATATTATCTAAATGTAAATAATAAAATTAAATATTAATTCTAAATAAAAAATTATAGCTTGTAGTATTTTTACTTATTTAATTTATTTTGTATTTATATACAACGTGCATACTGTTGCTCAACATACTGTTGCTTAAATAAGTAAAAATACTACAAGTTATAATTTTTATTCAGAATTAATATTTAATTTTATTATTTACATTTAGATAATATTATCATGTTAAAGTTAATGTTAGTTTGTTATGTAAGAAATTTTTTAAAAATCAAACAGCGTACATATTGGCCAAGAGTGGATTTTTAGACATTATTACATTTACAAAGTTCAACTTTAATCAAAACAAATATTTCAAGGTCTGCAAATTATAAAAAAACGGAGAATTCTTTTAACTTTTTAGGTTTATAAAAATTTACGTCATTGCATTTGGTAATTTTTATATTTTTAGAAATTTTATTTACATATTATTCACAATTGAAATTGATTATACATATATCAGTGAACGACAGAATGATTGACATATATCTCGATATTTTATAGGAAAAAAATAAGTTTACAATAAATAACGTCGCCCATCGTCGATTTGCCAACTCAAGATTCGGAGAGTCGCGAGATCTGAAATATGTGCCGGCATAACCGGCACTGGCATAGCGACGTCGTAGCTCAAGAGAGAAGGAGACAACGATCGTGTTCTGTCCTTCTTTGCGCCGAGCGTACACGGACAAAGGAGCTTGCATTAGTGTGCGTGGCTATGCCTTGCGCAGCCTTGCCGGCGCATCCCCTCCACACGCTGGTCGGTCTCACAGAACATACGGTCTGCACAGCGGCATCACTGCATACAGGGTATCCAATTTTAAACAGTTTAAAATTGGACATTCTGTATGTATGCATTTTCCATTATTATAAGACCCGCGGATGCCGCGATTTTGCTTTGACGGACTCCGGAGACCTAGCTGCTTATATTCGCTTCCAACTGAAATTTACTTACGAGTTTAGTTTTACCATTATGCGCCACCTATCGGTGTCATTGCAAGCTACCACGGAAATATGTGCCGGCATAACCGGCACTGGCATAGCGACGTTTAGTTTTACCATTATGCGCCACCTATCGGTGTCATTGCAAGCTACAACGTTGCTAGCCTACTTCAAAAGATCATACATTCTGCTATTCCTAAACCGAAATCACATATTAAAGATAGCTGGTCTTTTGTTAAGTTTATTAATAATAAGAATATCAATGATGATGAAACACTTATTTCACTCGATGTCACGGCTCTATTCACCAACATTCCTAAGGATTTAGTCCTAAAAGGAATTGAAAAAAGGTGGGTCTACATCTCTAAGAAAACAGATCTCAATCTACCACAATTTTTACACGCCGTGGATCTTATTTTATCGTCCACCAGTTTCAGTTTTAATGGCGCAACTTATGAACAAATTTTCGGCAGCCCCATGGGATCTCCTCTATCTCCTGACGCGGCCGATATTGTTATGGACGACTTGGAGACGTTTTGCTTAGATCGCTTAAATCTGAATATCTCGATCTTTTTCAGATACGTTGATGATATTTTCGCTGTTGTTCCCAAAGCTAGTGTTGGCCTGATATTGAAGGTTTTTAACGATTATCATCCCAGACTTAAATTCACGCATGAAATTGAAACGAACGGGTCTTTCAATTTTCTTGACACGACCGTTATCAGGAACGGGAACACACTGATAACTAATTAGTATCGAAAAACGACGTTCTCTGGGCGATACATTAACTTTTATTCTAACCATCCCTTAAAATACAAGCTAAACACCATCACAAGCCTGGTAGATCGCGCGATTTTACTTTCAGACAATAAATTCCATAAAAGCAACATTGAAATAGTTAAAAAAAAAATTTTAATTAACAATAGTTTTCCAAAACCAGTTATCAATAAACATGTTGCCAAACGTTTAAATCCTTCTTAAAACACGCAATACAACACTTAATAGCTCCGCGGATAATAAGGCAGATTTCGATTTAAAGAACTGTATACCTTTACCTTATATTAAAGGTTTAAGTGACAACTTATGTCGCAATTTGAGAAAGTTCCATCTCAACACTTTATTTACAGTTCCTAAAAAATTAGATTGCCTAATTAAACGCGGCAAAGATAGAATTGATGATCTTAAACAAACTGAATTAGTTTACAAGATCAATTGTAAAAATTGCAATGCGACGTATATAGGACAGACGAAAAGACATCTGTGCACACGTCTCCGAGAACACCAAAACGATATCAAGAAAGATTCGAGTAAACAGTCGGTAGTTTAGTAAGCATCGAATATCCTCAGGACATGATTTTGATTGGCAAAAGCCAGAAATTATACACAGGGAGAGACAGATTAGAAAGAGAGAATTGGCCGAAATGTTTTATATTAAGAAATTTGATGACATTATTAATTTGCAAAAAGACACGGAGAATCTTAACGCTCTCTATGTACTGTGACGTTGCGGCACCGCCGCGCGTCGGCAGCGTCCCCGCCGCCGTCCCAAGGCGCGGGGTTCGCGCCCAATGACGGGCCGGGAGTGCACCGAGCGTCGAGATCTCCAAGGGGCATTAGTTAAGATGTTAGGAATAGTTATTTATTTTATTATCGTTATTTTTATGAGCGGCGCCCCACCGATTGAAGAGGAGGACGCCGCACCGAAGATAAGCTGTCGGCGAGAGAGTACGGCCCACCCGTTAGAGACTGGAGAGGAGCGGCAAGGTGAGGCGAGGCGAGGCGCGGGACGGCAAGGCCGGAGGATGAGGAGATCCGCGGAGCCTAGCAGGGACGGTCGCGGGCGCCGTCGCGGGGACGCGCGGCGCCCCGAACCTGAGGGATTTCGAGCCGCAAACGCCCGGAGGCCGTTCTGTCGGGGCCGGAGACGAGGAGTCGGCGGCCGGAGCCAGCGAGGAGGCTGGCCCCTTCCAAAGAGGGACTCAAGACGGTCCCGGACAATATATGGCGAGGGTGCAAGGCGCCCCTCCGATCTACGGCATTGCGTTGCGCGGATCGAAACGATCGCGCGCGACGTTGATGACGGCCGTATCGGCGCGCAATCCGGCCGCGCAACCCCAACGTGGGGGATGAGGAGATCGACTCGCGATCGAGTGCGACGCCGCTTTTCCTCTTCCGTGCCGCCCGCCGAACCGAGAAGTCGTGTTGTCGCGCCGTGCGTTTGTGAGGTGGGATCCCGGCCCGTTAGCGGAATCCCGAGCCGCAGCCGACCCGAGCGAGCGAGGAGACCGTGCCGGCGAGAATGGTCCACCGGGAGCAGCGTATCGGTGAGGTCGCCCGTTAAATGTTTGTGAGCCACGATCGGACTGCGAGGGGCCGCGCTCCCGTTCTGTGGTCGACCCGCCATTTCGCGTTTCATAAGTCGGTCAGGTTGCGATCGAACCCTATTGTCTGGGGTTGTCGCTTGAAGTCTTGTCGACTTAATTTCGCGTTTCGTAGTCGATCAAGTGGCGATCGAACCCTATTACCTGGGGTTGTTGCTTAGATGCTTGTCGACTTAACTTTGGTGGGCGGTCGACAGCAAGCGCGAGGGGCCCCGAAAGCGGTTATCGTCGGCGCTAGGAAATAGGGAGCGAGCCTCTGGAGATCTACGGTCGGGGAAGCGCCGAAGAGCCCCCGAATACTTGGGGTACGCGACGCGCGAGTAAAGTTTTGTGCGATAGCGAGGTGTCTCGCGAGTTCCGCCATATTCGTGTTTCGCGTTTGGTCGAACGTTCTCGCGATTTCGCGTTGGATAAGAGCCGCGTTTGGCGTATCATGATCCACGTTATTGTCAAGCGATTAGCGTTAGCTGTCGATTTATATTTCGCAGACTGCGTTATTATAGTTTATCGCGTGTATTATCCGCGGTGTTAATTGTCGCGTTATTCTCTCACTTTGTTGTCGTGACTCACGTTATTCCGTACTTCGTCTGTTGTTCTGCGTATCGTTCCGTCGCGTATTACTCCCTGTGTTAATTTTTGCGGCCTGCGATCGTCGCGGCCTTATTTCTTTGATTCAATTTTGTACGTGCTGTCGTTTTATACTACTCGCTGTTGTCACCGTTGTTCCGACGCGCTTCTAAGTCGCTTCGCAAATTCTGAGAGTCATCGTCAATCATATTTCTCCGTCGACCGAGAAAATGAATGTTGTTATTCGCACCGTCTTTGTCAACCGACGGGACAAACTTTGTATTATTAACTGGTTGCGATCGGAATAAAGGTAGTTATTATTAATTAAATGGAGGACTTTCGCGCGACTTATTTACCCGTCCCCCGCATTCCTGAGCGCTGCCCGGCATCCACCCTGCCCCTCCACCGTTAGGTTGAGCTAGCTAGCCCCTCGTGCCGAGGGTATCCTCGATCTTTTCGACTTTCGCGAGTATCGGCTATTGTTTCGCGATTCGGTGACGCGTCGTCGTACGTGTCTGGCGCCCAACAAGAATTTTCGCGACCGATCGAACGCCTTCCGGGTACGAGGAACTCCGTTTTAGAGAGGCCTAACATCCCGCTCTCCCTTTTGATCCGCTGTTTTGAGAAAAAAAGCGTGACAAAATTTGGCGCCCAACGTGGGGCGCGCCAAACGTAAAAGCGGCCGAAGAGGGCCGAGAAAGGGCATAAGTCGAGCGCTCCGATACCTTGTGCGGGTGACGGCGAGAGTAATAGTAGATCGTTAGATATGATTTTTTTTTCGTGCGTGTTGACGAGATGCTTGGCGTTGGGATTTACTTGTGTGATTTTGTGGCCTATTTCGCGCACATATTGTCGGATAAATTATTGTCGGTTAAGAAAATTTGAACGTTCGCGAAATTGTTGTCGGTTGAGCGGCGACGCGAGTGTTTAACTTTTAGAGGAGAGTCCGCTCACAATAAATGTTTACTTCAGGCGGGCCATAGCGACAAGACCATTCTCTCGAACCGTCTTTGTTCGTCCTCACGTTTAGCGGTATTATTTTCGCGTTCGGTGTCGTTCTCGCGTTCGTTGTCGTTCTCGCGTCCGGTAATATTGTTGTCGTATTTGGTGCCCTTATTTTCGTGTTCGGTATTATTATTTCCGTGTGCGGTCCTATTATTTTCGTGTCCGATCGTATTATTCTCGCGTTCGGTAAGGTTGTTTTCGCGTTCGGTAGGATTATTCTCGCGTCAGGTAATAGTATTCTCGCGTTCGGTGATATTTGTTTTCGCATTCGGTAATATTATTCTCGCGTTCGGTAATATTTGCGACAGTGGTCGACTCTTTCGAGCCGCTCTTGTTTACCTTCGCGTTCGGTATTAGTGTTATTGCGACTTAAGACGAAAGGAGCGTTAGATTCGAATATCGAGGAACTCTGATTCAACGATCGTATAGGTCAGGAGGAGAGTCCGATTCCTACCCTTTCCGCCCCGTAGACTCGCTGACAATGGAAAGTCGAGAATTCGCGTATAGTGCGTTGGGAGCAAGAGACTCGAGCTTGTTGTTGTTTCTTCGCGTTCGCGTTGCCGATTATGAATGGAAGGCTTTAGTCGATTCGGGATCTAGCTGCACTTTCGTGGGCCCGGAGACGGCCGCGGTAATAAAGCGAGCCGGTTTTTCGCTCAGGCCGGCCGGTGGAAAACGTGTAACGAACGCCATCAATCAAACAACGAGAGTGAGAGGGAAGGTCGAGATCCCGATTACCCTCCAAAATAAGACATTAGCTATGCGAGTATTTTTATTGCCGACCTCGGCGTTGACGTGTATTCGGGGACAGGACTTTCTAGAGGCTTTCGAAGTCGTCGTAGATTTTGCACAACGTGGGTGGCATTTCAGGGACGATCCCTCGCGCCAATGTTTATTCGAGACGGAATCTACCAATTCCCTCGCTAATGTGGGCGCGATCCTGTCAGAGGGGGGGAAATCCTGCGTCGGAATCGGGTCCGCCGGAGGGGGCGGTCGGGAGGAAAGAGTCCGCAGAGTGAATGGACGCCGAAGACGCCCGCAAGCTCGCGGAAACGCCGCAAGAGAGGAAGGGGTAACGGGGGGCCAAAAAGGGTCCTCATAAATTAGAAAAAAATTTACCCTTTTTACCCCACCCCCGAGAGTCCGCGAACCTCGTTAGGGTTGCCGAGGACGCATGTCCGCCGCTGTTCTTTCGCGTGATACTAAGAGTTGATGTTCGCGTTTTGCAAAGACTTAAGTAAAGTTTCCGTTTCGCGTAGAGTTAAGTAATATTCGCGTTTCGCGTAGAGTTAAGTAATATTCGCGTTTTGCGTGGGATTGAGTGATGTTGCGTTTTGCGTGCAGTTGAGTGATGTTCGCGTGATTTCGCGTAGAGTTAAGTGATGTTCCTTTCTAGCGTAGTTTCGCGCATTTCTAGCGTATTTTCGTGTGACCTTCTTGCGTAATCGTGATCTATCGCGTCTACAACTTCGTGTGACATTTTGCGTAATTCGGAGTAAAATTTTCGCGTAGTTCAACGTAATTTTTCGCGCCAGTCAAGATAAAATTTTGCGTAACTTAAGGTATTGTCTCTTCCTTTTCAGACTCGGCGTATCAATAAAAACGCCGGAGAGATTACTCCTTCTTGTCCCACCCACGAGAATCTGCAAATTCGCTAGGGCTGTCGGATCGCTAGGGATTGCCGCGAGTCGTGAGAGCGACCGACGGAGGACGATCGCGATAAGCGTCGCGTCCCGGGTTGCGATCCCGGAGGCTCTGGTTGTGGGATAAGTATGACGTATTGTTATGTCGTAGAAGGTTTCTTTTGTTTTTTCTTGTCGATCTTTGCAATACTTGAGTGGGCCCTCGCTGGAGGTTTCGATCGCTCGACCACCCCTTAAGTCCGGTGGCTATATCGGGTGACTAAACCCGGTACGCTCCTCTTGGGGCGGGGGTGTTGTGACGTTGCGGCACCGCCGCGCGTGGCAGCGTCCCCGCCGCCGTCCCAAGGCGCGGGGTTCGCGCCCAATGACGGGCCGGGAGTGCACCGAGCGTCGAGATCTCCAAGGGGCATTAGTTAAGATGTTAGGAATAGTTATTTATTTTATTATCGTTATTTTTATGAGCGGCGCCCCACCGATTGAAGAGGAGGACGCCGCACCGAAGATAAGCTGTCGGCGAGAGAGTACGGCCCACCCGTTAGAGACTGGAGAGGAGCAGCAAGGTGAGGCGAGGCGAGGCGCGGGACGGCAAGGCCGGAGGATGAGGAGATCCGCGGAGCCTAGCAGGGACGGTCGCGGGCGCCGTCGCGGGGACGCGCGGCGCCCCGAACCTGAGGAATTTCGAGCCGCAAACGCCCGGAGGCCGTTCTGTCGGGGCCGGAGACGAGGAGTCGGCGGCCGGAGCCAGCGAGGAGGCTGGCCCCTTCCAAAGAGGGACTCAAGACGGTCCCGGACAATATATGGCGAGGGTGCAAGGCGCCCCTCCGATCTACGGCGTTGCGTTGCGCGGATCGAAACGATCGCGCGCGACGTTGATGACGGCCGTATCGGCGCGCAATCCGGCCGCGCAACCCCAACGTGGGGGATGAGGGGATCGACTCGCGATCGAGTGCGACGCCGCTCTTCCTCTTCCGTGCCGCCCGCCGAACCGAGAAGTCGTGTTGTCGCGCCGTGCGTTTGTGAGGTGGGATCCCGGCCCGTTAGCGGAATCCCGAGCCGCAGCCGACCCGAGCGAGCGAGGAGACCGTGCCGGCGAGAATGGTCCACCGGGAGCAGCGTATCGGTGAGGTCGCCCGTTAAATGTTTGTGAGCCACGATCGGACTGCGAGGGGCCGCGCTCCCGTTCTGTGGTCGACCCGCCATTTCGCGTTTCATAAGTCGGTCAGGTTGCGATCGAACCCTATTGTCTGGGGTTGTCGCTTGAAGTCTTGTCGACTTAATTTCGCGTTTCGTAGTCGATCAAGTGGCGATCGAACCCTATTACCTGGGGTTGTCGCTTAGATGCTTGTCGACTTAACTTTGGTGGGCGGTCGACAGCAAGCGCGAGGGGCCCCGAAAGCGGTTATCGTCGGCGCTAGGAAATAGGGAGCGAGCCTCTGGAGATCTACGGTCGGGGAAGCGCCGAAGAGCCCCCGAATACTTGGGGTACGCGACGCGCGAGTAAAATTTTGTGCGATAGCGAGGTGTCTCGCGAGTTCCGCCATATTCGTGTTTCGCGTTTGGTCGAACGTTCTCGCGATTTCGCGTTGGATAAGAGCCGCGTTTGGCGTATCATGATCCACGTTATTGTCCAGCGATTAGCGTTAGCTGTCGATTTATATTTCGCAGACTGCGTTATTATAGTTTATCGCGTGTATTATCCGCGGTGTTAATTGTCGCGTTATTCTCTCACTTTGTTGTCGTGACTCACGTTATTCCGTACTTCGTCTGTTGTTCTGCGTATCGTTCCGTCGCGTATTACTCCCTGTGTTAATTTTTGCGGCCTGCGATCGTCGCGGCCTTATTTCTTTGATTCAATTTTGTACGTGCTGTCGTTTTATACTACTCGCTGTTGTCACCGTTGTTCCGACGCGCTTCTAAGTCGCTTCGCAAATTCTGAGAGTCATCGTCAATCATATTTCTCCGTCGACCGAGAAAATGAATGTTGTTATTCGCACCGTCTTTGTCAACCGACGGGACAAACTTAGTATTATTAACTGGTTGCGATCGGAATAAAGGTAGTTATTATTAATTAAATGGAGGACTTTCGCGCGACTTATTTACCCGTCCCCCGCATTCCTGAGCGCTGCCCGGCATCCACCCTGCCCCTCCACCGTTAGGTTGAGCTAGCTAGCCCCTCGTGCCGAGGGTATCCTCGATCTTTTCGACTTTCGCGAGTATCGGCTATTGTTTCGCGATTCGGTGACGCGTCGTCGTACGTGTCTGGCGCCCAACAAGATTTTTCGCGACCGATTGAACGCCTTCCGGGTACGAGGGACCCCGTTTTAGAGAGGCCTAACATCCCGCTCTCCCTTTTGATCCGCTGTTTTGAGAAAAAAAGCGTGACAGTACATATTATTAAGGAAACTTAATTCTGACCCCTTCTTCTCTGTTTCCCTCTCTACGTCACTCGCCTTCGTTACCGACGACATTGGTTGTTTTTATTAATCGTCAGTTCAAATTTTACCACCGCACAGCGATGACTTGTAATTGTCTAAAGATAATGCTGTTTAACGTACATTTACTTCTGCCAATTTGGACGCACAAATATTGTAAGCTTGGATCTGTATAATTGAATTTGTTTTACTCATTGTTGCGATATCTGATTTCCGATGTTTAATTTTAGATTCGGCGTAGTTTGGGCATTATGTCTGACTAATGAATGTTTGTGAGTTGAATTTACACGCTTGAAAAGGACCGAAATCTGCGGTCAAAACGTAGCGTTCTTCAATTAATAAATTTGCCAGTTTGGTCGATCTAAGTACCTTTACTAATTTCTACCACGGAAAGATGCGCTACCGCCCATCTTTCTGAAAATATCTCAGGAAATTCTTAACGAAAGTGAGTTGCATTATAGTGTTTTGAAAACGTTTTGACAAGGACTGCAAGAATAAGCAATAAAACAATTTTTTATTTAACCTCCTATGAGATTTTATTTAAAAAGTTTAAGGTTTTCTTGATCAAGAGCACCTTAAATTTTTTATATAGAAACCCCTATTTTTTATTGCATATTCTTGTAGCCCTTGATAAGACGTTTTTAAAACATGATAATAAATTTCTCTTTTGTTAAGAATTTTCTGAGATATTTAAAATTTTATCATGATATTTTTAATATAAAATATGAAATATCTCGTAAAATAATCACTTTTTGATGACTTTACCTTAATACTTTTATACATAGAATAATCAAAGAAATCGAATAATAATATTAATTTTACATTTACAATTTTTTAAAATTAAGTGCCCACAAAATGCAATCAAATTTTTTAAAATATTTGTCTGTTTTTTTACATCATTCGATTCCTTTCATTATTCTAAGTATAAAAGTATTAAGGTAAAGTTATCAAAAAGTAAATACTTCACGAAATATTTTATATTTTATATTAAAAATGTAATGAGAAAATTTTAAATATCTCAGGAAATTCTTAACGAAAGAGAGTTGCATTACAGTGTTTTGAAAACTTCTTGACAAGGGCTACAAGAACATGCAATAAAAACTATTTTTTACTTAACCCCCTATGGAGTTTTATTTAAAAAAATATTTTTAATATAAAATATGAAATATCTTGTAAAGTATTCACTTTTCGATGACTTTACCTCAATACTTTTATACATAGAATAATCAATGAAATCGAATAATAATATTAATTTTTACATTTGTAAATTTTCAAAATTAAGTGTCCACAAAATGCAATCAAATTTTTTAAAATTAATTTCTGTTTTTTTTACATTATTTGATTCCTTTCATTATTCTACGTATAAAAGTATTAAGGTAAGGTCATCAAAAAGTAAATACTTTACGAAATATTTTATATTTTATATTAAAAATGTAATGAAAAAATTTTAAATATCTCAGGAAATTCTTAACGAAAGAGAGTTGCATTACAGTGTTTTGAAAACTTCTCGACAAGGGCTACAAGAACATGCAATAAGAACTATTTTTTATTTAACCCCCTATGAAGTTTTATTTAAAAAAATATTTTTAATATAAAATATAAAATATCTTGTAAAGTATTCACTTTTTGATGACTTCACCTTAATACTTTTATACATAGAATAATCAAAGAAATCGAATAATAATATTAATTTTTACATTTAAAATTTTTCAAAATTAAGTTTGTCCACAAAATGCAATCAAATTTTTTAAAATAAATTTGTCTGTTTTTTTACATCATTCGATTCCTTTCATTATTCTACGTATAAAAGTATCAAGGTAAAGTCATCGAAAAGTGAATACTTTACGAGATATTTCATATTTTACAATTAAAAATATTATGACAAAATTCGAAATATCTCAGAAAATTCTTAACAAAAGAAAGCTTTATTATAGTGTTTTGAAAAAGTCTCGACAAGGACTACAAGAATATATAATAAAAAGTAGGAGGATTTCATTTAAAAAATTGAAGGTAACTTTCATGTGACCTTCAAACAACTGTCCAAGGTCAAATCATTACCACCATCTTATTTCCCCCTTGAACCTATACAAGTTTTGTCTGAAGAATTTTTTTTTAGAATCACAAATAAAAAAGTTATTTGAGATGTAAGAGATAAAGGAAACATCTTGTATACAATATTTCAGCATTTTTCAGACTTGTATGTAAAAACCTTTCATAAACATCATGTAAATGTTTCAAATGTTACGTTTCTATGTTACGTTTCAATGTTACGTTTCAATATTATGTTTTTTAGATGTACCAACGACGTTTTAGTGTTACTTAGAAACTTTTGGAAACTGAAACGTTTCTGAAACATTTCTGTTTAGTTTTGTGCTGTGTGGGTTCTCACTGGGGCAGCGCGCGCGTACATAGGGCAGGATTCTTGAATTTATTCTCAAGAGAAACGGGTACGGAAATTCTGCTTTTATAGAAAAATTGCAAGTTGATTGACTAAAAGCCATGCGATAGCCAATCAACTTGCAACTTTTCTATAAGAGTAGAATTTGCGCATACGTTTCTCTTGCGAATAAATTTAAGAATCCAGCCCCTGTTGTAGCTTGCCGAAATGTTGCAGTCCTAGTCAACAGGCAATGTTTTTCAAACGTTTTTTAATATGTGTTTGAATTTTGAAACTGATTTTCAAATATTTTTTAAACGTTTAAAAAACTTTGTCTGCTGATTATGATAATAATGGGATTAGAGAATATGGTATCAACAGAGAATAAGTTATAAGATACAATTATAAAAAAAAAACGTTTATAAATTACAATTATTATTGTAACATATAACGTTAAAACGAGTTCGCACAATAATAAAACAAATTTAAAGAAGGGCTCGCGAACAAAGCAAGTTCTTAGTGCTTAAAACATACAAAGAATTATAAATATACAGACGTTTTGACCTTAAATATGGTCATCAGTGCCTGATAACAAAGTTTAAATTACTATCGTTGAATTACAAATTATGTCATCGTTGTCTTACAATCGACATCGCTGAACTTACATATCGAGTCTCGCATAAAATCATCTATGAGTTCGAGATTTAGACGCCTCGCAAATTGGTCGCAACCATGTACATCTTCGTCATTATTAGAGCCTCCAAAGGTCGAAAGTAGTAGGATATATCCATGACAGCTAGCTCACTCAACTCTTTGTTAAATATCAGGTAATATTTTAACAAATGGACCATTTTCATGATTCGTTTCTTAATTTTAATTTTGAAAACATGTTTCTTGTTTGAATTCAATTATAGAATTTTAAACACTTGACTTATGGGCTTTCCGAGCTAGCTGTCATGGGTATATCCTACTTCCTTCGACCTTTGGAGACTCTAATAATGACGAAGATGTACATGGTTGCGACCAATTTGCGAGGCGTCTAAATCTCGAACTTATAGGTGATTTTATGCGAGACTCGATATGTAAGTTCAGCGATGTCGATTGTAAGACAACGATAACATAATTTGTAAATCAACAATGGTAATTTAAACTTTGTTATCAGGCACTGATGATGATCATATTTAAGGTCAAAACGTCTGTATATTTATAATTCTTTGTATGTCTTAAGCACTAAGAACTTGCTTTGTTCGCGAGCCCTTCTTTAAATTCGTTTAATTATTATTGTATTTATATAGGTTTGCTTAAATCTAGTGGTACAAAACTAAACTCATTATTTGTAACGCCAATACTATTACAACTTAAGGAGGTTGGCGCGTTTGACGAAATATAAGACAAGTCAATAATACAAACATAATACGAAAGTTAATTATATCAACTATATATAGAAAAGATTTTATTAACTTCTACCGTTCCGTTTTAAAGATATTCGTTTTAAAAGTTACAGAAATGTATATACAATAGATATACCCTTTATGTAAAATCATATTATGTATCTCTGTTCCTGTACGGTAAAAATAAATGAAATTTTTATGTTACACTTATGTGACATCAAGAATTGCAATCACGGTTTTTTAATTCTTTAAGTTTGAACTTTTTTTTAATTTTTAAATTATTTATTTAAACAATATCAAGTATAAAAATGGGACAAAATTGCGATTTTACGCTTTCTCTAGTTGCAATGATAACATGTTATTTATGAATCATTTCTGAGACTAGCTTTACACTGTTTAATCATGAAAACAAAATTGTATATGTATAGAATAATATCGCGCCTACCTCCTTAAATCACAAATCGGAATGCCTTCTTGACAAAAAAAACTTTGATACATTATAGCAATAACTAACGCAGTGACAATAAACTAATTCTTTCACATAATTTTGCATAAATTAATAGTTTTTGCTACAAAACATTTTTTTCTGAATAATTATGAAAGAATCACATAAGTAAATCTTCTATATAAAAAAATTGATTATGTAAAAACATAAAATTATACTCAGTAAGAAACTTAACTTCAAAAAGAAGATAAGTAAACTTCTGATAAAATTAACAAAATGCAAAGAAAAGAAAGAAAGAATTAAGAAAGAATCCTCCTTTTTTATGTTATTACTGATTAAATAAATAATTTTAATTTACTTTTACACAAATGACAATATTTTGGCGGTTGTCATAGTCTCTTATAGATTTTCTTATTTAAATCTCGTTGATTATATAGGATTGATTTTTTAATAATATTGTTTTTATTTATTTTTTTTATACACATGTATTTGTACTAAAATTATTTTTAATATATTAATTTTATCTTTGCTGCTTATGTGTTGAAGACTAATTAAACATTAACGTTTACGAGTCATTGTGTATTTATTATCTTTAATATAAATAATTGTAGATAAGTTTTAAACGATAAACACCTCTTTCTTTGCTCGTATCTTTTAGTCCTGGTTTTTGTTTATACTTATAATTGTTGAATACAATTAATTACAATTTGTTAAATAAACGAGCGGTATCTATGTATTCTTTTAATTTATAGTCTTTTATATTAGTGTTTTTCGACATATATATATTTAAAATGATGAAAAAGCCAATGACCTACGTAACTAAAACTGAAATTATAATATACAGTATAGACAGTAAAACATAATAAACAGATTTGTGGTTGATAATAACAAAAATAGTTTCAATAATAAACCTATAACCTAATAAAGTACAACGCAAGACTAACATAACTCGCAGGTTTATTAAAATCTTATGCATTACAATTTTTGATTAAATATGAATATATGATGGGTCAATGGGAATACTTTCAATAAAATAAAAATTTAATTTGAGTGTTAATTAAAATCTTATTTGTTCCAAATATAAATAAAATTTTAACTCAGGTTGGTTAAATGCTTATTAAATATTAATATGATCCATATATGCGCCTGGACAAGTGAAATCCAATAGCAAGATCTTATTTAAATTTAATTTCAATTTATATTTGGAATATATTTAAATTTAATTACTTTTATATTCAATATTTAGTTTTTATTTGAGTTTTTAATTTTGTTCATATAAATTACTAATATATACCATATTTAAAACATATATAACTTTTTTTCGCGGGTCGTTCTGCTTCTTAGCTGAAAACAACGTCAGTTCCCAGATAACATTTTGACGTCATAAAGACGTCTAAAAGACGTCATAAAAATTCCTAGACGTCTTAAAAATATTTCAGAAAGACGTAGTTTAAACGTCTTATGTCACTATTTATGACGTCTTCAATACAATGCATTAGGACGTAGATTAGATATTACTTTAAGACGTTTTTTAGACTTTTTTATAGACATTTAAGACGTTTTTTAAACTTTTTTTATAGACATGCATGTTGTCTGGCTATAATTAAGAAAAATACGAAAGAAGAGTTAGCGTTGTGCTTGTAGTAATTAATATACTATTATATTAATCCAAAAGTTTATATGTATATGCCACTGTATTATAAGAGAGTATATAGACTCCACGATATAACTGATACATAGCGTATTCGACTTGTGATTGGTCAATTTCTTACTCTTACTCTTACTCCTTACTCTTACGCAATTGTAGAATAGCCTTATGGTAAAACGATATACGCGAGACGAAGACAGACTGATCTTGACAACTGAGAAATTTCTATTAATTCGGACCTTTAGGCCGGTATTCATAGTCCAATCTCAAGTCAACGCTTAAGACGATCTTGATCAAGTCTGCTTATGCAACACCAGACCGTCTCAAGATTGATACATTTCATAGGCCGGTATTCATAGTCGCTGCTTAAGGGTCGGCAGGAGACACGGTGGAGACGCCTATCGACCGGCCTGGAATTACGGATTCGCTATAACAATATTTTAGCCAAAATACCGAATGAATCTTATTCAATTTAGGATATTCTTAATCAGTAAGCTCATCTGTAGTGCGCTAAAGAGCTATTTTATAAAAAAAAGGTAAAAATAAAAATTTTTTATAAACTTGGGGGAATGGTCAGCTAGCAACAGGTAAGGTTGGGTTAGCCGCGAGTCCGTATTTAATTTATTATAAATTTTTAAGAGCAAAAATGCAAAATCAGGCTCTTTAGCGCTCTACAGATGAACTTACTGATTAAGAATATCCTAAATGGAATAAGATTCATTCGATATTTTGGCTAAAATATTGTTATTGCGGTTCTCACTAGATCTAAGAAGCTGGGGAAATTTTCGTGGTAACATACTGACTGCTTGACAAGAAGTCGAGAGCATTATTTCATCTTTGTCTCTCTTACATCGCATATGTAGTAGCATCCATGTACAAAGTACAAACACTAATACGTGAGCACACGGATGCAAATATTGAGAGATAATGTCAGCAAAAACCAGCTATCATATTATTTTTATTTTTTTTGTATATGTATATGCATATGTAAAGAAAGAACAAAAATAAAGATTATTTTGAAAAATAAGAAAAATCTATGTGTGTTTGTGTGTGTGTATGTATAATTAAAAATTAATAAAAAAATTAAAAAATCAATTTATTTTATATATATATATATTGTTTCTAACAATTTTATGTTTTTTTATGATATAAAATATATATATATATAAAATAAAATGATTTGTGCCTGCATATATTGTCGTGCCGTAACCGGGAGTTGGTGCTCGGGGTCGGCACAGGATTCGAAGATTCCGGTTTGGAGGGAGATGAGCACGGCGGGGTGTTCACAAAACGACACTTTGTTAATTTTTTACAAATAACTTTAATTAAAAGCTCGATTTGACAACTTATATCGGTCTTGATTTCTTTATCTAACTCCCGAGTTTATTCTGAGGTCGATTATTATAAACTGTGTCCGCACGTTTGTTACAATTCTTGACGACCGACTGCCCGCTCGATCTTCCGAATCGGCGGTATTTATATTATCGGGTCGATGTTCTGTTGCTAACTCGGGGGCTCCCGAGTTAGCGTTGACTTCTCGTCGTCAGCGCTCTGCGCTGACCTTCGCATCAGCGCTTTCGGTCAACCTGGAGTTGAACGCTCTGGGTTCCGGTGTCGGTTTGCATCGGATGATCGTCGTCCGATGCAATCGTCAGGTTTTTCGGCGGATTTCGTATTTGAGTTTAGTTGCTAGGGTCGGATTACTGATAAGTTATATAATTAATACTTATTGCGTTGTGCGCTCACAACAATATGTATATATATATGCATGCACAAATGTGAAAGTCAATCCTTTTCATCGTGTTCGCAATCAAATTATAATTGCAGATGTTGTCTCTCGTGATAATATTCCTACACGTTATCATTTATGATGCACTATAATCGCAAGTTAACTATATCCATCCCATAGGTATACATACACTAAAAATGAAAAGTAAGCATAATTTTTATTTTTTATTTTATTTTATTTTAATTTACACCTCAAAATACACCTCAAATTACTACTTACAAAAGACTACTTACTTTTTTTGTACTACTTATTTTCTTATTGACTACTACTTATTTTCAGTGAAATTATAAAAATTAGAAAATTTTGTCAGCATTTCTAACTCGCAAAAATCTTCCAATTCCATTTTCATTAATAATATATTATTAATGAAAATGGAATTGGAAGATTTTTCCACCTCGACCTCTTTGCCCCTTTCTTTCCCCCAAACCCCTATTTCGAAATTGTGGAGGCGGCGGTGGAAATTGTGGCGGCGGCGGTGGATAATATTGTTGTGACGGCGGCGGCGGCGGACATTGTGGCGGCGGCGGTGGCGGACATTGTGGCGGCGGCGGCGGCGGACATTGTGGTGGCGGCGGCGGCGGACATTGTGGTTGCAGCGGCGGTGGTAGCGGAGGCACTTGCACCTCTTGCTGTTGCTGTTGCCGCCGCTCACGACGACGTTGGCGATAACGTCGACGACGATCCGTTTGATGAGCCTACAAAAATAAATTATTTTTAAATAGTAAAATTAATTCTCTCTCTCTCTCTCTCTCTGTCTCTCTTTCTCTCTCTAAATATATTTATTTTATAAAAATACTCACAGCTGGAGGTGCTTGCACAAAAATTATGCATCTCTGGGGCACCGGCATACCAGGCACAAAATTTCCTGGCATGTAGCCAGGAATGAGCGGCATCGGCGGTATTGCTGCAAAAAAATGTTTTATATATATAATGCATACAATCTTTGCACGTGTATTTATATACGTACATGTATATACATCGATAAATACACAAAGGTCAAATAGAGGTTATTACAGGTTATAAAAACAATCATTGCTTACAAGATTAATGTTACGCCACAAATTAATAAATGAATGCTTTATATAAATATAAAATGTGTACGTATTCATATATACATATACATATATAAATACATATATAAATGAAGAGAACAATTACTTACCACGTTAAAAATAAATATATAATAATAGATAAAAAGTAAATTATATTAATGAGCTTGCATGTAAAAGAACAAGAAATATTTTATAAAGTATACTTCCCATAATATGGTTGAGGTCACTTTGCAACGCAATCTTAACTCCAGTTTAAATTGCGATCCACTCGATTTATTAATTCATGTTGTTTATTACTAATTAACATTAGAATATCATATAACATTGTTTTACTTGCAGATTTAATAAATAATTTCTTTTATTATATTGATATTAATCTATGTACGTAGAGTTATTTATTGTTACACAGAGATTAGACTTGACATGTCTGAAGGTCGGACCACTTTAAACGAAGAGGCGTGGCTAGCGTTGAATCAACGCCATTATATTGCAGCAGGTAACGTATGCACAATGGAGGTTTTAGTGAGTAGGAATCTCACACTACCCCGAAAAACCGGGGTGCCTTTTGAAGGTTTCCTCCACTAAAAAAAATGTCCATTCCAGTAAACACAAGGTAACATAACATCAATGATCATCATTAATATTCATAGTTTTGCATGCAATTTTTTTTATATTATCTGGTACACCTTCTTTTGTAATTAGACTGATTGCTAATATATCTTTTAATATGCATAAAAATATATTTTTAAATTCTTAGTGCTTCTGCATGATAGTGCAATAATTTCAGATTTTTTGCCATCACCTATTACTTCAGACTATCATTCTATTACTGAAAAGGAAGCTGTAGATTTCAAACAAGTAATGGAGAATTGTGAATAATATGAGGTTTCTAACGCTGAGCTTTTTATGTAAACTCTTTCAAGCAGAGGGTAACGCAGCTGATGAACAGTATAGATAACATAACTGAATAAAAATCTCAATTATTACAACATAATGATATTAATAATTAAGATTTTTATATCCAGTTTGTTATTTATACTGTTCATCAGCTGCGTTACCCTCTGCTCTGATGCTAAGACTGAATGTATATTTTCCTATATAAAGATAGAATAATAAGGCCGTAGCCGGAGAAGAAGGGTCAATGCGAGGGTCAATGTGCCTCCACACGGATTATGCTCATTTTTTTGCTTTGATTGCTATCAGTGTTTCTTACAATTTAGTCAAATATTAGCCTTTAACATTGAACTGTTTTGCAGTAAAAAATAAAAATAAAAATTTCGAAAATAATTCATATCTTTTGATCGGCTTAACCGATTTTGTTGAAATTTTAATATGTGTAGATATCATTGAGACACATTTGTAGAAAATTCGGGAAAGGTTTATGATGACAGAAACATAGATAAAAAAAATAAATTAATGTTCTTGATTTTCGTCAGTCCCGATATCTTTCTTGTACATTTACGAAAAAAATTTTCTAGAATCTTGTAGTAGTTTCCTATCGGACATAATTTTTTGAAAGCAATAAAATAAGTAGGTAGTACTTTTAAAAAATACAGTATTTTTTTCATTTTTTAAAAATATGATATATGCTTTTGGTACGATTACCATATATTTTATGTAGAATTTTGGGATAGTATTCTACAAAAAGTAATTTTTACGAACCAATAAAATGTGTGAAAAATACTTAAAAAAAAACAAAATCTTTTTTTTCAAAATTATCACAGCTTTTTGGTACTATCGCCATATTTTTGTTTAAAATCTTGGAATGGAATCCTACGACAAGTAATTTTCCGGAATCGATTAAATAAATAGATGCAGGTACTAAAAAAATAATGAAATAAAGTAAATTGAAATAATTATAAAAGAATAAACTATAATCGTATTAAATCTAATGTTTTTAATGAAGTACACATACACATACACGTATACATAACTCAAAATAATGGAGTACACATACACATTTGTTCACATAATCACTCTCATACTATTATTTACAGCAGTGCTCGCAAAAAGATGCACAGTTCGGGCTGTTTCCCGAGGCGACGCCTACTGTCTCCCCACTACCGCTCGATCCTCGACGGCCGAGCCGCCGATCGCGCGCGTGACGTTGTTTTTCAGGAGCGTCGCGTATGTCAGAAATATGTTGGGATCATACCTTCCGTTAAACTTAAAGTTAAATGGTTAAAGTTTAACACTAAATTTTCTCTCTCTCTCTCTCTCTCTCTCTCTCTCTTTGTTATTAAGTCTAGCATTATATATATGTTCCATAATAATATAATTATTAATTAACGTAATTTTATACCTAATAATATAGTTATATGTATAATAATTTCAACAATAGTTTTCCGCATCATTTATGAGGTACTATTATTGATGCGTTTATTTTTATGTGGTTTCCCCAGTAGGCCTATTCCACTAAAAAAGAAGAAAATAATAAAATATATGGCTCGGCAGGAAAGATAAAAACATTTAATTTCTGGGTCGTTTGCACGATTTGACTAAGGATAGTACATCCACAGAAATTTTGGAAGAATTAGCGAGCATCAGCGAGGATAATGATGCATCGCTCAAAGAAGAACTTTTACCGTTTTTTATTATTTTCATTTTGGAAAAAAAACGTTCGCATAAATATGTGGAGCCAAACATGAAAAAAATTCGAAGTCTTTGAATTTTCTCCATGTTTGGCTCCACATATTTATGCGAACGTTCCTTTTCCAAAATAAAAATAATAAAAAACGATAAACGTTCTTCTTTGAGCGATGCATCATTATCCTCGCTGATGCTCGCTAATTCTTCCAAAATTTCTGTGGATGTACCATCCTTAGTCAAATCGTGCAAACGACCCAGAAATTAAATGTTTTTTATCTTTCTTGCCGAGCCATATATTTTATTATTTTCTTCTTTTTTAGTGGAATAGGCCTACTGGGGAAACCACATAAAAATAAACGCATCAATAATAGTACCTCATGGGTGATGCGGAAAACTATTGTTGAAATTATTATACATATAACTATATTATTAGGTATAAAATTACGTTAATTAATAATTATATTATTATGAAACATATATATAATACTAGACTTAATAACAGAGAGAGAGAGAGAGAGAGAGAGAGAGAGAGAGAGAAAATTTAGTGTTAAACTTTAACCATTTAACTTTAAGTTTAACGGAAGGTATGATCCCAACATATTTCTGACATACGCGACGCTCCTGAAAAACAACGTCACGCGCGCGATCGGCGGCTCGGCCGTCGAGGATCGAGCGGTAGTGGGGAGACAGTAGGCGTCGCCTCGGGAAACAGCCCGAACTGTGCATCTTTTTGCGAGCACTGATTTACAGTTATATTCATATGGATGAACTAATCTTCATCACTATCTTTATTGATAGTAGGCGTGATGCCGTCTGTTTTAAATATATTTAAATATTAAATATATAATATATTAAATAAAATAAATAAAAAAATAAAAATAAAAATAAAAAATAAAATAAAATAAAAAAATATTAAATATATAAATACTAAATATATTTAAATATATTTAAAACAGCCGGCATCACGCCTATTATCAATAAAGATAGTGATGAAGATTAGTCCATCCATATGTATATATTACAATATATAGTGTAAATAATAGTATGAGAGTGATTATGTTAACGAATGTGTATGTATACTTCATTATTTTGAGTGTGTGTACGTGTACTTCATTAATAAACACTTGATTTAATACGATTAAAATTTATCCTTTTATAATTATTTCAATTTACTTTATTTTATTATTTTTTTAGTACTTGCACCTATTTATTTAATCGATTCCAGAAAATTACTTGTAGGATTTTATTCCAAGATTCTAAACAAAAATATGGTGATGGTACCAAAAAACTTATAATTTAAAAAAAAATGTTTTGTTTTTTAAAGTACCTTCTACCCATTTTATTGGTTCGAAAAAAGTACTTGTAGAATACCGTCTCAAAAGTCTAATTACATTATAAAACATTACATAACAAAATAAATATGGCAATGGTACAAAAAACATAAATTTAAAAAATAAAAAAAATCTTATTTTTTTAAACTTCCGCCTATTTTATTGGCTCAAAAAAATTACTTGTAGAATACTGTCTCAAAATTCTACATAAAATATATGGCGACCGCACCAAAAGCATCATATTTAAAAAAAAAAAGAATACTTTATTTTTTAAAAGTATCGCCTACCCATTTTATTGTTTCCAAAAAATTATGTCCGATAAGAAACTGCTCCAAGATTCTAGAAAAATTTGTTCGTAATTGTACAAGAAAAATATCGGGACTGAAAAAAATCGAGAACATTTATTTATTTTTTTATCAATGTTTCCGTCATCATAAACTTTTCCCGAATTTTCCAAAAATGTGTCTCAATAATATCTACAACATATTAAAATTTCAACACAATCGGTTCAGCCGATTAAAAGATATAAATTATTTTCGAAATTTTTATTTCTTACAGCAAAACAGTTCAATGTTAAAGGCTAATATTTGACTAAATTGTAAGAGACACTGATAGCAATCAAAGCAAAAAAATGAGTATAATCCGTGTGGAGGAACATTGACCCTTCTTATCCGGCTACGGCCTTTATTCTATCTTTATATAGGAAAATATACACTCAGTCTTAGCATCAGAGCAGAGGGTAACGCAGCTATGATGAACAGTATTGATAACAAACTGAATGAAAATCTTAATTATTAATATCATTATGCTGTAATAATTAAGATTTTTATTCAGTTATGTTATCTATACTGTTCATCAGCTGCGTTACCCTCTGCTTGAAAGAGTTTACATAACAAGTTCAGCGTTGGAAACCTCATATTATACACAATTCTCCATTACTTGTTTTAAATCTACAGCTTTCTTTTCAGTAATGGATTGATAGTCTGAAGTAATAGGTGATGGCAAAAAATCGGAAATTATTGCACTATCATGCAGAAGCACTAAGAATTTAAAAATATATTTTTATGCATATTAAAAGATATATTAGCAATCAGTCTAATTACAAAAGAAGGTGTACCAGATAATATAAAAAGAATTGCATGCAAAACTATGAATATTAATGATGATCATTGATGTTATGTTACCTTGTGTTTACTGGAATGGACATTTTTTTTAGTGGAGGAAACCTTCAAAAGGCACCCCGGTTTTATCGGGGTAGTGTGAGATTCCTACTCACTAAAACCTCCATTGTGCATACGTTACCTGCTGCAATATAATGGCGTTGATTCAACGCTAGCCACGTCTCTTCCTTTAAAGTGATCCGCCCTTCAGACATGTCAAGTCTAATCTCTGTGTAACAATAAATAACTCTACGTTCGTAGATTAATATCAATATAATAAAAGAAATTATTTACTAAATCTGAAAGTAGAACAATATGTTATATGATATTATAATGTTAATTACTAATAAACAACATGAATTAATAAATCGAGTGGATCGCAATTTAAACTGAGTTAAGATCGCGTCGCAAAATGACCTCAACCATATTATGGGAAGTATACTTTATAAAATATTTCTTGTTCTTTTACATGCAAGCTCATTAATATAATTTACTTTTTATCTATTATTATATATTTATTTTTTGAAAATAGTACATTGCAAAGCAAAACCTATCTGAGTTTAACACTTTGCGACGCAATCACCTCAATTTAAATTGCGATCTAATTTGCAATGCACTATTTTCAAAACTACAATATAATGTATAAAATTACATTAATAATAATAAATAATAATAAATAATAATAAATAATAATAAATTATAATAAATAATAATAAATAATAATATTATTAATAATTAATAATTAACATTTTAATATAAACAAATATTAATATTATTTTCAAAAAATTAAATATTGAGATTATAGAATAGGCCCCTCCAACGCCCATTCTCGTGAGAACGCAACCAATACTCTTTTATCGTCTCTTCGAAATTTTTTTGTTACTATATATGTTCTGTACAATGACGATTGCAGATAACGTCTACCATCTTATTTTATCGTTGTTTCTTTTTGCATAATGGCAGCAATAAAAGCTTACAAAGATGTGTTAAATAATGAAAAATATTAATTCGGGAAAGGCAATAATTTTTTGCTTTCTAGAATTTAAATAAATGACGTCTCATGCATTTTACGTCATGCAGTTGAATATTTTTCATTACAAGGATTTCCTTTCAAGGCTACAGTTGTAGCGAAAGCCGCAGCATAAATTCCGCACGAAATATAATCCGGTTGTATTATTTGTACTTTTTCACAAATTATATCATATTTCGTTATCGTGGGATAACGAAGGCGAATATATTCTTTCTCTTTAGCAGCCAATTTATCATACGTAGTACCACATAGGCTGTCGTACACATGAAGTTTGGTGCCATCAAAATAAATACATCGCCAATGATCTGTACAAGTTCCGCCAATAATTTGTAAGCTTTTATTGCTACGACTAGCTTCAATTAAGTGCGGGTATTGTAAGTATAATACACTGTGTTTCAAAGCAAGAAGTCTCTCTTACAATGCGTAAAAATAGGTCTAACAATTCATCATTTAATGTACTATTTATAGACAAAATATTATTCTTCACTAATGAGAGAGAAGTTATTACATCATCTAACATTTTTTTTTTTTTTTATGTCATCCTCAGTTAGATCTCGTTTTGAATAAAATTATTTTGAAAAATAAGAAGAATCTATGTGTGTGTGTGTGTGTGTGTGTATGTATAATTAAAAATTAACAAAAAAATTAAAAAATCAATTTATTTATATATATATTTTATTATATTTTATATATATATATATATTTTTTATATATACATTTTATATATACATATGCATGTAATATGCATGACATGTAAAATGTTTGTAACGATTTTATGTTTTTTTATGATATAAAATGTATATATAAAATTAATTGATTTTTTAATTTTTTTATTAATTTTTAATTATACATACACAACACACACACACACACACATAGATTTTTCTTATTTTTCAAAATAATCTTTATTTTTGATCTTTCTTTACATATGCATACATATACAAAAAAAAATAAAAATAATATGATAGCCGGATTTTGCTGACATTATCTCTCAATATTTGCATCCGTGTGCTCACGTATTAGTGTTTGTACTTTGTACATGGATGCTACTACATATGCGATGTAAGAGAGACAAAGATGGAATGACGCTCTCTCTTGTCAAGCAGTCAGTATGTTACCACGAAAATTTCCCCAGCTTCTTAGATCTAGTGAGAACCGTAATAACAATATTTTAGCCAAAATATCGAATGAATCTTATTCCATTTAGGATATTCTTAATCAGTAAGTTCATCTGTAGAGCGCTAAAGAGCCCGATTTTGCATTTTTGCTCTTAAAAAATTATAATAAATTAAATACGGACTCGTGGCTAACCCAACCTTACCTGTTGCTAGCTGCCCATTCCCCCAAGTTTATTGAAAATTTTTATTTTTACCTTTTTTTTATAAAATAGCTCTTTAGCGCACTACAGATGAGCTTACTGATTAAGAATATCCTAAATTGAACGAGATTCATTCGGTATTTTGGCTAAAATATTGTTATAGCGAATCCGTAATTCCAGGCCGGTCGATAGGCGTCTCCACCGTGTCTCCTGCCGACCCTTAAAAATAAGAATTGCTTAAGAATAGTCTTAAGATGGCGTTTCGATTCATAGGCCGGTATTCATAGTCGCTGCTTAAAAATAAGAATTGCTTAAGAATGGTCTTAAGATGGCGTTTCGATTCATAGACAGGCAATAAGATCGTATTTTAGTAACTGCTTGAGCGTAAACTTCAGCAAGAATGTCTTATTACGGAATATCTTATTATGATTCATAAATGCATCTCATATGCCATAAGCACAATCTGAAGAACTTCTCAATTCATAGTCCTTTAAGACGGTCTTATCTGTTCGCTAAAATGGCAAATAAGGCGTCTTATTCCAAGTCAGGTTCGTAGACCTCTTAAGACAATACTTGTTTCGAAAAACTTTATTTTGACTAGTGTTCACTTCGAAAAAGAATATAGTTTACAAGAAATATAAGGAAATCAAAGAATTTTAAGGTGCAGTTACACAATAATAAAGTGTTTAAACATACTGAAATACGTTTTGTTCTCTCTAGTTGTGTCTAACCTTAAAATTTGGAAGTCGTATAGCAATATGGAAAAATCTAAAAGTAAATCAAAACATTTTACATCACTTCAAAAAACATTATTTTTTGATATATTAAAAAGGTATAAGCATATAATAGAAGTGAAGAAAAGCGACTCTACTACGCTAAAAGATAATGACGTAGCTTGGTTAGAAATTTGTAACAAGTTCAATCTATCACACCTAAGCACGCAAGAGGTAAGAAAATTACATAATAACATTGATTTAGCTCTTATTCATACTGATATTTATTGATATTTTTATAGAATACATTCATATATATTGCTTTTACAACAGCTTTTTCGAAGAACTTTCTGACTAGTGTTTACTTCGAAATAGAACAAACATATTTGTAAAATTATTATTATATTTTTTATAATTATGTGTTGTGAATGTAATTTTTTGTAGTATGAACATGCAAGATATAGATTTGCGAGATTTGGATAATATTCCCGATTTTTTGGACGTCGAGAGTGAAGATGAAATAGAAGAAATTGTTGTGCGTGCTCCGAAACGTTATATACGAGATGGACAAAACCTTTTCCAGTTTCATGATGAAAGAGAGTTTAAACGCCGCTTTCGATTTTCAAAAGAAGCTGTCATACATGGTCTTCTACCAAAGTAGAAGAAAATATGGCTAAAATAAATAATCGAAGTCCTCCTATTGCTCCTGTGTTGCAATTACTTGTGTGTCTAAGATTCTACGCCACTGCAAGTTGTCAGGTAATAAAATTTGAAAAAGGCAGAGAGAAATATGTTTATATCTGAGTTATAATTGCATATTTTAAAATTATTTATTTCCTTGTAGTTAGTATTAGCGGATATAATAAGCATATCACAGCCTACTCTTTCAAGAATCATTTTTCGTGTTTCGGTATTACTTGCTGGAAACATCCACCGTGTCATAAAGCTGCCTTCCTCTGTGGAGCAAATTAACGAAAACCGTACTTTATTTTGGAACTTGGGATTTGGAAATGGAGGTATTGGGTTACCTGGAGTTGATGGTGCTATCAACTGTACTCATATTTACTTGACTCAATGCAGATTTGAAAATATTGAAGAAGTATAAAGGAATCGCAAAGAATACTTTTCTCTCAATGTACAAGTACGTAATATTTTATCCAATAGAGAATGTATAGAATTTATTTTTGCAACTTTAAGATTTATATATCAATTTTATTACACACAAATATATATATTTATAATATTTACATTATTATTTAGGCTATCGTCGGACCACGAATGGAATTTCTGGACATCATACCAGAATGGCCAGGAAGCCAACACGATAGTCGTATCTTCCAAAATTCCAGAATTCTATTGCAATTATTAAGAGATATTTTTTGATATATTAAGTATTACGATAAAGACTGAATTCTATTGCAATTATTAAGAGATAATAAGAAAGAAATAATATATTATGTTGCGAGTATAAAGAAAGCTTACTTACTTTGTAAACTTAAGTATCGAAGATTATTGGAAAAAGTATAAAAGGTTGTGTTTATTGAAATAAGTATTGAAAATTGTTCCTTTTAGCTTTTCTTTCTTTTAAGTAAACGGTTGTTTATTTTATATGTATATAAGTGTAATACATTTTACATACTTTATTATACTTTACATATGTTTCTCGAACAAATTGATATTTGTATGTGCTACAATAAATTAAATAAATATAAACTCATACTTATATAACCTTTCTTTTACATCCTATTAATTTAAGAGATGTTATTAATCCCCATTAGACTTATTCTGTCACATCTATACCATATCGGTGAAAAATACATTCAACTGTTTGCCATTTAACAACCATTCCTGACAGAGGTGTCAGGTTCTTCTCAATGGAATCATATACATATATTACAAAACATACGTACATACATAACCGGATGAATAACTTCTTTTATTCTGTAAATAATAAGTATGTTACAAAATAATTTCAATAGTCCGCGTTTGTATTTAATAAAATATTTTATTTACCTTTACTTTTTTAATTAATGAAATAAACGTTGTATAAGTGTGTCTCTCATAATAAATCCATCTGCTGGTTGCCATTCTGGACGGTTTACATCATTCTCTTCATTATCATTAACGATTTCATTCTCTTCTTCGTCATCTTGCGGCAATACATTATCGTAGGTAAGCGAAAGATTATGCAAAACTGCACATGCTACAATAATTGTTGTGCTGCATATCAGTTTTGTCGTTAGTCCTCGGGCTAAGCAAGAAAATCGCCGTTTCCATACTCCAAATGTTCTTTCCACTATTTGTCTTGTTCGTCTATGAATATTATTGTAGGTTAGCTGTTCATCTGTTATTGCATTTAGAACAGGAGTCAGAAGAAATGGCAGACAAGGATAGCCATTATCTCCTATCAATATACCAGTTAATTCACGTCTCATATATCGCATATAAATTCTGGAATTTTGGAAGATACGACTGTCGTGTTGGCTTCCTGGCCATTCTAGTATGATGTCCAGAAATTCCATTCGTGGTCCGACGATAGCCTAAATAAGAATGTAAATATTATAAATATATGTGTGTATTTGTGTAATAAAATTGATATTTAAATCTTAAGGTTGCAAAAATAAATTCTATACATTCTCTATTGGATAAAATATGACGTACTTGCACATTGAGAGAAAAGTATCCTTTGCGATTCCTTTATACTTCTTCAATATTTTCTAATCTGCATTGAGTCAAGCGAATATAAGTACAGTCGATAGCACCATCAACTCCAGGTAACCCAATACCTCCATTTCCAAATCCCAAGTTCCAAAATAATGTACGGTTTTCGTTAATTTGCTCCACAGAAGAAGGCATCTTTATGACACGGTGGATGTTTCCAGCAAGTAGTACCGAAACACGAAAAATGATTCTTGAAAGAGTAGGCTGTTATATGCTTATTATATCCGCTAATACTAACTACAAGGAAATAAATAATTTTAAAATATGCAATTATAACACTCAAAGATATAAACTTATTTCTCTCTGCCTGTTTAAAATTTTATTACCTGAAAACTTGCAGTGGCGTAGAATCTTAGACACACAAGTAATTGCAACACAGGAGCAATAGGAGGACTTCGATTATTTATTTTAGCCATATTTTCTTCTACTTTGGTAGAAGACCATGTATGACAGCTTCTTTTGAAAATCGAAAGCGGCGTTTAAACTCTTTTTCATCATAAAACTGGAAACGGTTTTGTCCATCTCGTATATAACGTTTTGGAGCCTGCACAACAATTTCTTCTCTTTCATCTTCACTCTCGACGTCCAAAAAATCGGGAATATCATCCAAATCTCGCAAATCTATATCCTGCACGTTCATACTACAAAAAATTATATTCACAACACATATTTATAAAAAAAGATAATAATTTTACAAATATGTTTGTTCCATTTCGAAGTAAAGACTAGTCAGAAAGTTCTTCGAAAAAGCTGTTGTAAAAGCAATATATATGAATGTATTCTATAAAAATATCAATAAATATCAGTATGAATAAGAGTTAAATCAATGTTATTATGTAATTTTCTTACCTCTTGCGTGCTTAGATGTGATAGATTAAACTCGTTACAAATTTCTAACCAAGCTAAGTTATTATCTTTTAGCGTAGTAGAGTTCCTCACTTCTATTATATGCTTATACCTTTAATATATCAAGAAATAGATTTTTTCTAAATAATGTAAAATGTCTCGATTAATTTATATATTTTTCCATATATTACTAGATAATTATAATACTGCTTATACTGCCATATGACAATTTCGGTTTAAGGTTAGAAAACTTATTTCTGTTTAGTACTACATACGTTAATAATACAATAGTGTAAAGCTGCGTCTTGAATCTAATGTTTCCATTGGAGGAACCAGTGGAAATATCACGGAAATAGCCGAATACAGAATAAGCATGGTCTTAAGTACATCTTTACTAAGTTAATCTCAAATCAAACAAGACTCATGTTCAGAAAAGGTTGTATTATTCGAATGAGTTACCGACCGAAAGGCGGTAAGGCAGAAATCATAGCTCGAATCGGATGGCTCTCGTGAACGCACCACGGAAGGCGGGCGGCGCCACTTCCTGGCTCGCTACGCTTGAAATTAGACAAGTCGGAGCGGGTGAACTCGGAATGTTCATACCGAAAAGGAGGAACGATTTCCTTATTCCGGTCACGGTCGTCGAACAGTGACGACGTACGCGTGTCGATTCCTGAGAATCTTTGTGTAACAGTCGAGTCATATTTCTCGTTGCGAGTGCGAAACAGATTACCACAGACACACCGTCTAGCCAATCTTCCGATCCAGAGGAACCGAGGAGATTACGGACTTGGATGGGACCGACTGACTTCGAGATTGAGAGGTGGGACGGCGTAACGCCGTCGCCATCTTATCGAGACGATCCTCCCGGTATAACCGAGGACGGATATTCTATTCTTACGAGCGGTATCTCGGTGTCCTCTCTAGTAGGCACCGAGAGAATTCACACATGAGGTAAGGAGACTGACTCTGATGCGGTAATGCCGAGGATTACGTCTAAAAGTACTAATCCGTCGGTTCGCTTTCAGATCTGTCTCTCATTTCTTTCTACGAAGCCTAGAAGTGCTTCGTAACCGAGCAAGGAGCGAGACACGTGTAAACGTGTAATTCACTGACGAGATACCTATACGTATCGCTGTGCTAGTTACGCACATCTTGAGATGAACGTTCATGACTTTCCTTTCTTTTCTTTGTTACGTGTCGAAACGAGCGTGATAGTATATTCTATCTCGTTCTTTCCTTTGTTAACAATCGAGCGCTCGATCACTGCGTATGCGACCTTGCAAGGTATATATCATATTTCTTTTGTATTCATTGCGGCATTTCTGTGTTTGAGAATCGGATCAATCTTTGACTTGAGAACGTGTTGGTATAACCAACCGTTGCTGTATTTATTAACGGAACAGCGTTACTGCTTTCGAGATATTGTAAAATTGACAAGTTCTAATCTGTCGATAAGACTAACGACACGAGCTGTGATTTCTTCATTGAGATGTGATTTCAAGTACAATTCGTATTCAAAATAAGTTGTAGTATTATTGCGAGAGTTTATGATTCTATTACAACAGTCATTAAAATTAGTATATATTCATTCAGTTGATTTATGAAGTTACAGTCCACTAAGTTTCTTTCAAGATTGGTTTATTCTCTGATTATATGGTTTATATTATGTATATTGCGTTTATGATTCTAATGTTTATGATTGAATTTCAATATGTTATGTATAACCGATAACGCCGCTTAGAGCGCGGATATATTTATATGTACTGATTCTGATTTATACTGCCATTTATGATTTATATTCTATTCACATGTTTTCTTATGATTGATGTTCATATATTCGATATGTATAATTTTGTAAAGAATACTGGCAAGGTTTTTCGGCAGTTTCCCTTGCCCTTGCGGTGTATACTGGTATTCTTTTGATTACTTCTGCCGATGAATTTCTTTATTTGATATTAAAACAAGATTCAAAATTCAACGAGAGTCGTTTCAATGTGTTGCTTCCTCACATATATATTCACGAGTCCAGACTTAAGATAAGTTTGTACATAATTTTGGTCCTTCGAGCCGGATAAATGAATCCGGACTCAGAGTTTGAGTTACAGATTAAATTCAGAATTGTGAAATCAAATATAGTTTGAAAGTCGAATCGAATGATAGAGAGATTTATTGTTACATTCTTTCAAGTAACGTCCGGATTTGAGGAGCGACACATTGAATATCTCATAGAGTGTATATCGGAACAAAGATACAGTTGTAAGGTGCGATTCACGAGAGCTATCTTTAACTTTGACAAACATGGAGCCTAATCAGATAGTCGAACGGTTGAATCAACAACTTGTGTTGAGTCATTCAATTTCTACCGCCTATGATAACTTTGTTGGAGACGGGTTATCAAGATTTACGAAACAACGAGTCGATTTCCATCTTTCTTTGTTACATGATACGTGGAGTTCGTTCAGTTCAGCTCACTACGCGATTCTGTTGTCTCTGGTCAAGCTCTCGGATGAGAACGGCCAGTTAATTCGGACACATTCATATTTCGCGGATCAGTTATTCTCCGTGACTCACATGTGTTATCTCGCAGCAGTTGAGCAGATTAATTCTAGTCTCAACACCAACCAACCGAGTATTACCGGATCTTCTACGATCCAATCTTTACCTAACGAGGTCCAAGCACCTACCTGTTATCATAGCCAACACGCACGCTTACCACGGATTAACATCCCTAAATTTGACGGCACTCCATCTGAGTGGCTTAATTTCAGAGATTTATTTTCCTCTCTTGTCCTATCGAATTTGACTTTGACATCTGTCGAGAAACTGCAGTATTTGAAAACCAGTTTGATCGGTACAGCCGCTCATTTAATTAAGAACACAACGCTCACTTCTGAGAACTTTTCTAAAGCATGGGAATCGTTAGTGTCATTTTATGACAACCCACGCATTCAAGTCAATACCGTATTACAATCCTTAGTCGACCTCAAACCTGTGAACAGGGAATCTGCTGTTGAATTGGAAGGTTTGTACACTTCCGTTCTCCAAATCTACAGAACATTAGAAACGCTGCAACGCCCCGTTGAAACGTGGGACGACTTTCTTGTTTTTATGACTGTTCAAAAGCTAGATTCTGAATCTGTTAAAGCTTGGGAGAACACATTGGGATCCTCAAAAGTTCCCCCATCATGGCAAAAGTTTAGTGAATTTCTGATCACTCGTCTTTTCTCGCTTAAAGCCTACGAGAAGTCTCGTAATAGCAAGACTGCATCAAAACAAGTTAAGGTTACTGCCAAGGCTCATTACCAAGGAAAATCAACTGATGCTTCGCCGAGTTATGCACCTACGTGCTTGATATGCAAGGGAAAGCATTATGTTAACAAGTGCCCGAAATACTTGGACGAAACTGTCACTCAGAAATTGGCCCTCGTAGCCAAGCACAAGCTGTGCTACAACTGTCTAGGAAGTCATCGGGTATCACAGTGTAAAGTTACAAAACGATGTCAGAGGTGCGCCAAGAAACATCACACAACAATCCATCGGATGGATGTTCCATCTACCAAGGAGGTAAAATCAGAGCCCCAACGACAATCTGACTCTACGGTGGTAACTCAGGATAAGGCCAAGGTGCTCCATTCTGCAGTTCTTACAACCTCTTACGTTTTGTTAGCAACCGCACAGGTGTTCATTGTTTCAGAGCGGAATAAAATCCGGAAGGTTCGAGCTTTACTAGATCAGGGTTCGGAGATTTCTTTAATCTCTGAACGAGTCGTACAACAGCTTAGGCTGCCTCGAGAACATTCGTCACTCTCTTTAGTCGGAATAGGTGACCAAAAATCGAATAAAACGTTTGGATGTACTTCCTTTGAGATTAGATCACATTTCAGCTCGGATTTGATTTTGGTAATATCTGCATATATTCTCCAAAAGCTTACTACTTCTATTCCTTCGGTTGAATGGTCTCAAAATTCCTGGCCTCATTTAGAAGGCATTCAATTAGCAGATCCCGAATTCTTTTCACCGAGTTCAATTGATCTGATCTTAGGTGCTGATGTATACGGATACTTACTAGAGGATCAGTTGATCAAAGGATCGATTGGTTCACCGGTGGCCCAAGCCACCAAGTTAGGTTGGATAGTTTCAGGCCCAACGGCACTTAATGCCTCTTCTGGTCAAAAACAAAGTTGTCATGTGTCAATTGACAGACAGCTTAACGATTTGGTACAGCGATTCTGGGAATTGGAAGAAGTTCCCTCAGCAAACACTCCAATTCTTTCAAAAGAAGAACAAGATTGTGAAGATCACTTTCTTTCGACGCATACTAGAGACGTGACAGGTAGATATGTGGTTAGATTGCCATTTAAGCTACCACCTGGAAAACTCGGAGATTCACGAGCGAAAGCTCTTCGAATAGTTACTAATCTGTCTAATCGACTCAGGAGTAACACGAATTACGCGACAGCATATTCGGAATTCATGACGGAATACGAACAGTTAAGACATATGGAAAGAGTTCCTGTCTTACAACCTGAGCCTATATTAGCGTACTATTTACCACATCACAGCGTTTGGAGAGAGCACAGTCTTACCACAAGACTTAGAGTCGTGTTCAACGGTTCGAGTCTTACGACGACCGGCGTGTCATTGAATGATCTATTGCATACAGGAGCTAAATTACAAATTGATTTGTTTGACGTACTCTTATGGTTTCGATTTTTCCTTTATGTTTTCATAGCTGATATAGAGAAAATGTTCCGGCAAATAGGGGTGAATCCCTTAGACTGGGACTTTCAACGAATATTTTGGTTAGATTCAGACCATCAGGTTATTGTTTTTGTGCTTACCACAGTTACATACGGTTTAGTTTGCGCGCCTTTTCTGGCCCTGCGAACTCTCGATCAATTAGTACACGATGAAGGGAGACGATTTCCCTTAGCTATCCCCGTCATGAAAAAGGGACGATATGTGGACGATGTCCATGGAGGAGCGGATTCATTAGAAGAAGCTCAGGAGAAGGTCCAGCAAGTAGATAAGCTGTGCATGGCGGGCGGTTTTAGATTGCAAAAATGGATGAGCAATCATCCAGCCATTCTAGATAACATACCGGCTGAGAGGAAGATAACTTCTCATTCAATTCAGATTAAAACCGACGCTACAGTTCATGTTCTAGGCTTAACCTGGAACGCGATGTCGGATACGTTTCAATTCACGTTAGAGCTTCCCAAAACGGGAGCAGTTACCAAGCGCGGTATTCTATCGACTATGGCTAAATTTTTTGATCCCATGGGTTTCTTGTCTCCAATTACTATTTCAGGAAAGATCTTCATTCAAGAGTTATGGTCTATCAAACTGGATTGGGATGACCCTTTACCAGAGGATAAGTCCGTAAAATGGACAGAGTTCGTTGATCAACTAAGAGATATGCCGAAGTTTGACTTTCCGAGATGGATAGGAACGAAATCAGGTTCTAACGTTGAGCTTTACGGTTATAGCGATGCATCACAGCACGCTATGGCGGCAGTTGTATACACAAGAGTGGTGTCAACTGACGGAAAGATTACTACTCACCTTATTGCAGCGAAAACAAAGGTAGCCCCGTTGAAGAGACTCACAATTCCACGTTTGGAGTTAACAGCAGCGGTTCTACTTGTAAAACTTGTATCTCACATACTGAAAGTGATGGACCTAGATAAGGTTCCCGTTTTTCTAAATACAGATTTAGCCATCGCGCTAACATGGATCCAAGGACATCCGTCCAAATGGAAGGAGTTTGTACAGAACCGAGTTCTTTTCATTCAGAAAACTTTGCCTGACGCAATATGGAATTTCATCCCTGGAAAAGATAACCCAGCGGATTTGGCTACAAGAGGACTAACTCCTAAACAGTTGTCAGAATCCACAACATGGTGGACTGGACCTTGCTGGCTAACGCAGGATCCATCTACATGGCCGAATGAATCATTTTCAATTTCTTCAGAGGACGGGTTGGAAGAGCGACCGTCCCGGGTAGCGACTACCCTCACATCGAAATCTCCTAAACTGTGGGATTTAATAAATAAATACTCAAACCTCAATCGATTAATTCGAATTACTGCGATCTGCAAAAGAGTACTTAAACGATTTCGGAGGATCTCTGAATCCTCATTGACTTATTCGTTAACAACGACTGAATTCAATGAAGCAAAACTGTTCTGGATTAAAACTGTGCAGCATGCTTACTTTTCTCATGAGATTAAGGCTTTGTCCTCAGGACGAGACTTATCTAATTCAAACGGAATATTGAGTCTTACTCCAAGACTAGATTCAGACGGACTCTTAAGGGTTGGAGGACGTCTTGAGAATTCTTCTTTGCCCGAAACGGCTAAACATCCTTATGTCTTGCCGAGACATTCCCCCTTAACGACACTAATCATAGCGGACGCTCACAAGCGTACACTTCATGGAGGCGTGCAAGATACGCTCGCGTTCATAAGAACTCATTACTGGATAGTAGGAGGCCGAGCTCCCATTCGGTCCTTTATCGTTAAGTGTGTTAGATGCGCCAGATTTCGACAATCTAGGGCACGACAAATCATGGGGCAACTCCCAGCGGAGAGATTGACCCCTTCGAGACCTTTCCTACACACCGGAGTGGACTACGCGGGTCCTTTTGTGGTAAAGACGTGGAAAGGAAAAAACGCCAAGACGTACAAGGCGTACATTGCTCTCTTTGTGTGCTATTCCACATCGGCGATTCACTTAGAGTTGGTCACCGATTATTCTACAGAGGCCTTCATGGCAGCGTATAAACGATTTACAGCACGACGCGGAATTTGTGCTACTCTATCTAGTGACTGTGGTACAAATCTCAAAGGTGCAGATGTTCAATTGCAGAAACTCTTCTCTGCCTCCACAAAGGAGTTCGGAGAATTAGCCTCACTACTTGCGGGAGACGGAACACAGTGGAAGTTCAATCCACCCGCTGCCCCGCATTTCGGCGGTAAGTGGGAAGCTGGTGTCAAATCGGTAAAAAAGCATCTTAAACGAGTTGTTGGTGAGCAGTTGCTCACATATGAAGAAATGACCACATGGTTGGCTCAAATTGAAGCGGTATTGAATTCTCGACCTCTTTGTCCTCAGTCAGATGATCCAAGCGATCAGTCTGCCTTAACTCCTGGTCACTTTCTTATAGGTCAAGCATTAGCTACGATCCCTGAACCAACACTGGAAGGGATTAAGATTTCACATCTTTCACGATGGCAGTTACTTCGAAAAATGTTGGAAGACTTTTGGCATCAGTGGTCGCGAGAATGTCTTCATCGATATCTCGCTATTCACAAGTGGAACAAGGTAGCTCCTTCAATCAAGGAAGGTGCATTAGTACTGGTGGTGGATGAACGATATCCTCCCTCTAAATGGCCTTTAGGGCGTATCATTCAAATACATCCTGGAAAGGACGGACATACGAGAGTAGTAACAGTTCGCACGCAAGTGTCAACACTCAAGAGACCTATCACTAAGATCTGCCCACTTCCTATCAATACAGACACGTTGTAGTTTAGTTCGTTAACCAAGTTAACGAAGGCGGGCGGTAATGTTCAGAAAAGGTTGTATTATTCGAATGAGTTACCGACCGAAAGGCGGTAAGGCAGAAATCATAGCTCGAATCGGATGGCTCTCGTGAACGCACCACGGAAGGCGGGCGGCGCCACTTCCTGGCTCGCTACGCTTGAAATTAGACAAGTCGGAGCGGGTGAACTCGGAATGTTCATACCGAAAAGGAGGAACGATTTCCTTATTCCGGTCACGGTCGTCGAACAGTGACGACGTACGCGTGTCGATTCCTGAGAATCTTTGTGTAACAGTCGAGTCATATTTCTCGTTGCGAGTGCGAAACAGATTACCACAGACACACCGTCTAGCCAATCTTCCGATCCAGAGGAACCGAGGAGATTACGGACTTGGATGGGACCGACTGACTTCGAGATTGAGAGGTGGGACGGCGTAACGCCGTCGCCATCTTATCGAGACGATCCTCCCGGTATAACCGAGGACGGATATTCTATTCTTACGAGCGGTATCTCGGTGTCCTCTCTAGTAGGCACCGAGAGAATTCACACATGAGGTAAGGAGACTGACTCTGATGCGGTAATGCCGAGGATTACGTCTAAAAGTACTAATCCGTCGGTTCGCTTTCAGATCTGTCTCTCATTTCTTTCTACGAAGCCTAGAAGTGCTTCGTAACCGAGCAAGGAGCGAGACACGTGTAAACGTGTAATTCACTGACGAGATACCTATACGTATCGCTGTGCTAGTTACGCACATCTTGAGATGAACGTTCATGACTTTCCTTTCTTTTCTTTGTTACGTGTCGAAACGAGCGTGATAGTATATTCTATCTCGTTCTTTCCTTTGTTAACAATCGAGCGCTCGATCACTGCGTATGCGACCTTGCAAGGTATATATCATATTTCTTTTGTATTCATTGCGGCATTTCTGTGTTTGAGAATCGGATCAATCTTTGACTTGAGAACGTGTTGGTATAACCAACCGTTGCTGTATTTATTAACGGAACAGCGTTACTGCTTTCGAGATATTGTAAAATTGACAAGTTCTAATCTGTCGATAAGACTAACGACACGAGCTGTGATTTCTTCATTGAGATGTGATTTCAAGTACAATTCGTATTCAAAATAAGTTGTAGTATTATTGCGAGAGTTTATGATTCTATTACAACAGTCATTAAAATTAGTATATATTCATTCAGTTGATTTATGAAGTTACAGTCCACTAAGTTTCTTTCAAGATTGGTTTATTCTCTGATTATATGGTTTATATTATGTATATTGCGTTTATGATTCTAATGTTTATGATTGAATTTCAATATGTTATGTATAACCGATAACGCCGCTTAGAGCGCGGATATATTTATATGTACTGATTCTGATTTATACTGCCATTTATGATTTATATTCTATTCACATGTTTTCTTATGATTGATGTTCATATATTCGATATGTATAATTTTGTAAAGAATACTGGCAAGGTTTTTCGGCAGTTTCCCTTGCCCTTGCGGTGTATACTGGTATTCTTTTGATTACTTCTGCCGATGAATTTCTTTATTTGATATTAAAACAAGATTCAAAATTCAACGAGAGTCGTTTCAATGTGTTGCTTCCTCACATATATATTCACGAGTCCAGACTTAAGATAAGTTTGTACAACTCACTTCAGTGGAAACTTCTTTGCAAAGATTATCTTATTTCACGACTATGGCCGGTATTCATAGTCCAATCTCAAGTCAACGCTTAAGACGATCTTTATCAAGTCTGCTTATGCAACACCAGACCGTCTCAAGATTGATACATTTCATAGTCGTGAAATAAGATAATCTTTGCAAAGAAGTTTCCACTGAAGTGAGTCTTGTTTGATTTGAGATTAACTTAGTAAAGATGTACTTAAGACCATGCTTATTCTGTATTCGGCTATTTCCGTGATATTTCCACTGGTTCCTCCAATGGAAACATTAGATTCAAGACGCAGCTTTACACTATTGTATTATTAACGTATGTAGTACTAAACAGAAATAAGTTTTCTAACCTTAAACCGAAATTGTCATATGGCAGTATAAGCAGTATTATAATTATCTAGTAATATATGGAAAAATATATAAATTAATCGAGACATTTTACATTATTTAGAAAAAATCTATTTCTTGATATATTAAAGGTATAAGCATATAATAGAAGTGAGGAACTCTACTACGCTAAAAGATAATAACTTAGCTTGGTTAGAAATTTGTAACGAGTTTAATCTATCACATCTAAGCACGCAAGAGGTAAGAAAATTACATAATAACATTGATTTAACTCTTATTCATACTGATATTTATTGATATTTTTATAGAATACATTCATATATATTGCTTTTACAACAGCTTTTTCGAAGAACTTTCTGACTAGTCTTTACTTCGAAATGGAACAAACATATTTGTAAAATTATTATCTTTTTTTATAAATATGTGTTGTGAATATAATTTTTTGTAGTATGAACGTGCAGGATATAGATTTGCGAGATTTGGATGATATTCCCGATTTTTTGGACGTCGAGAGTGAAGATGAAAGAGAAGAAATTGTTGTGCAGGCTCCAAAACGTTATATACGAGATGGACAAAACCGTTTCCAGTTTTATGATGAAAAAGAGTTTAAACGCCGCTTTCGATTTTCAAAAGAAGCTGTCATACATGGTCTTCTACCAAAGTAGAAGAAAATATGGCTAAAATAAATAATCGAAGTCCTCCTATTGCTCCTGTGTTGCAATTACTTGTGTGTCTAAGATTCTACGCCACTGCAAGTTTTCAGGTAATAAAATTTTAAACAGGCAGAGAGAAATAAGTTTATATCTTTGAGTGTTATAATTGCATATTTTAAAATTATTTATTTCCTTGTAGTTAGTATTAGCGGATATAACCCAGCAAACACGGGTATATTACTATTATATTATTTTGATAAAACGAAATGTAACACGCAATATATCACGATTGTATCGTTTATGTACACGTTAGTGGTAATTTCGCACTTTTGTGAATTGCAATTATATAACGTGTTATGTAAGGCATACATAACGTGTAATATAATCTTCGAAGATGTTACCAAATAATTATGTAATATGTATGTAAATTTAATGAACAGTTATATAACTGTAATTTAAAGTATAGAAATGTGTTATATATTAAATTGAGAATAAAATATTGCATTGTTACACACTTGTTACAAATGTAAATATAAAAAATATCAATAAACTGCGTGTTTTAAGTTAATTTCAAGCAACTAAATAAAATTTATTGATTAGTTTTGCATGTAATTAATTATAGAATTTCATATTTATACAAATATTAAATTCTGTAATTAATTACATGCAAAACTAATCAATAAATTTTATTTAGTTGCTTGAAATTAACTTAAAACACGCAGTTTATTGATATTTTTTATATTTACATTTGTAACAAGTGTGTAACAATTGAAATTATTAGAATGTATATTGCTCTAAATTAAATAATAAACAACAGTAATTATACATGAGGCTTTCATATCTTTATTATTATATACTATATATATATATATATATATATATATATATATATTTTTATATATTATGCAAATTTTATGAAACAGACATATAATATTATAACAGACATATAATAATAAAATAGAGTTACATATTTTGTTGCAAAAGTAATTGTTTTTTTCAATCGAAATGAGTCTCAACTTATTTATACATATATATACGTACGTACATACAACATGAGTGTGTATATGTGTTTGGGTGTCTGTAATACAATATATTTACGTACATATATGTATATTATTAATATCACCTGCAACCAGAATTGCAATAAAAGACGCAGTCATACATCTTTCTTATAAAGTAACAATTAGTTGTACACTTCTTTTTCTACGTAGAAAACTAACATGAAAAAAAGTAAAATCTGACAATGTTTGAGCAAAAACTAAAAATAACAATTAAGATACATGTACATATACATATGTATGTATGTACAATGTATTTACATACATATTAATATCACCTGCAACAATCTATAAGTTCAGTCTGTAGGATTATTACAACTATATGCAGAAGAACAAATATAGATAACCTGATTTAAAACTCAGAATTGCGATAAAAGACGCAGGCATACATCTTTCTTATAGACTAAGTTGTACACTTTTATTCCTCCAGAGGTTTACCGCTGTTATGCAGTTTCTTCTTTATCTTTTGCATGTGATTTTCAATCTTAAAGCAACTAAAATTATGTAATAAAACAAAATTTTTTACATTCTTTACAAGATTAACAAGACTGTGAACATTATGAGATATATATTCATCACCATAAATACTTCCAAAGTTGGAAACAAACCACAATAACAGTGAATCTGCATAAGCGTTAAATTTGAAACACAATTGCGGATCAATTAATATTCTTATAGCAACACAAAGACAAACGAAGTGAGTATAGGCAGTCGAAGATAATATTGGTTTCATTACGACAATTCCAGTGTACAATAAAAATTGCCAAAATTCCGTGGCTTTCCACCTGTCTACGTCACGTAAATCTCTGGGTTTTCTTGCAAATTCCGATAGTATACATGCCTTGATTGCGAGTAAATAATCTGAAATAATAACATTAATAATATAATAATATTAATTGTCTGACTTGTGTGTCCGATAATTCATCAGAAGCAGACATATTATCAAGGGTCTGCAACCACTCTGAAACTTTCTCTTTACCATCAAAGTCACTGGGTAGTATACTGAGGCGATTCATGGTGTCCATGAAATCTCTTAGATCCGGGTGCAGTTGATCCATGGCTTTGATTTCCAGTCGTAATTTATCCATGAGTGTGATAAACAGCGAAACAATGTCGGCAATGCATTTAGAAGTATTGCCCTTATCGTCTTTGATCGTGATTGGCCTGTCCTCCTTGATTCTCTCGAGGGCAGCGGGACAATCTAAGCGGAATGCTCTGGAGAAGGTATCAGTTGTTGGAAATTGATCGCTTTGTACCTATAACAAGAAAATGGAGTTTATATATTCTCCGTTAAATATACTTGAGTTTATATACTATTCTTCATTAAATATACACAATAAATATAAAAATAACGTATATAAAAGGACTCATTAATTCTTAATTTATGCACTGAACGCTCACCTGTAAAAACGCAGCTCTATATTGCAATAACAGTTTGCTACACGCTTCCGTGTATTCCTTTGGCGTAACACAGACCCTTATGTAAGCCTTTTCCAAATGTTGCAATGTATCACGACATACAGATCATCGTGCTTCTCCTTCTCCCGGGCGTTTTTATACAGCTTGACTTCTTTGTATAATTCCGGACGATCCTGAGTGATCGACATTGTTCTAAAACTGTAAACAAAAACCGATATTTCAATGATACTAACAAGTTCTTTCGAGGTTAGGTACACGCAATGAGAAATAGAGCGACCGCGCCTATTGTTCAAGCGAGAACGTCGCGGTGCATCCTTACCTCTCGCGGCGCCGACGGCGAGGTTTCCCACGCGGTGGGACGACGCTCGGTTCGCTCTGTACATGACGAGGCAGGGCGGGCGACTTGACACAGCGGCGGAATAACTGAAGTGATTGGCCTAGATTGGCCGTAATGACGGGCCGTTGCGACTCGCGGCACGATGCGACGCGCTTTACCACGTCCTTGACCGTCTCTCGCCGGCGTCGCGTCCTTTCACGAGCGACGGGCCGCTGCGCGCACGAGACACTTGACACCCGCGAACGCGATTCACGATCTCCCACGGACGGGCGCGGTCTTCTAAATGTATATCGCGATCGTGGCATTTGTGGCACGATGGCACTAGCGGAAGCGGAAATTAAGCGACCATAGATAAAATTTAAAAAATGTACAATTAATTACCTTTATATCACATTAGGCACATATAATTACGCACATGCATTTTGCACAAATTTTTCTTCTATAAATTTCAATTTTCGACGATTTTTTCACGAACAGAGAGCACTACTGGCACTTATAAATAAATTTACTTAATATTATTATATTATATAATATTAAAGTAACGTTACATAACATTGCAATAGAACATATTATACATCACGATTATATTGCTGTTATTATGTTGTCACCAGTTCATAACGCAGCAATATAATAGATATATAATTTGTTATATCGTAAATATAAAATAATGTTATATAATCTATATATTACTCAGGCATAACAACCCGTTATATTACGTGTTACTTCTACGTTATATTATAGGAACCGTCTGTGTTTGCTGGGAATAAGCATATCACAGCCTACTCTCTCAAGAATCATTTTTCGTGTTTCGGTACTATTTGCTGGAATCATCCACCGTGTTATAAAGATGCCTTCTTCTGTGGAGCAAATTAACGAAAACCGTACTTTATTTCGGAACTTGGGATTTGGAAATGGAGCTATTGGGTTATCTGGAGTTGATGGTGTTATTGACTGTACTCATATTCGCTTGACTCAATGCAGATTAGAATATATTGAAGAAGTATACAGGAATCGCAAAGGATACTTTTCTCTCAATGTACAAGTACGTAATATTTTATCCAATAGAGAATGTATAAAATTTATTTTTGCAACCTTAAGATTTAAATATCAATTTTATTACACAAATACACACACATATATTTATAATATTTACATTCTTATTTAGGCTATCGTCGGACCACGAATGGAATTTCTGGACATCATACCAGAATGGCCAGGAAGCCAACACGACAGTCGTATCTTCCAAAATTCCAGAATTTATATGCGATATATGAGACGTGAATTAACTGGTATATTGATAGGAGATAATGGCTATCCTTGTCTGCCATTTCTTCTGACTCCTGTTCTAAATGCAATAACAGATGAACAGCTAACCTACAATAATATTCATAGACGAACAAGACAAATAGTGGAAAGAACATTTGGAGTATGGAAACGGCGATTTTCTTGCTTAGCCCGAGGACTAACGACAAAACTGATATGCAGCACAACAATTATTGTAGCATGTGCAGTTTTGCATAATCTTTCGCTTACCTACGATAATGTATTGCCGCAAGATGACGAAGAAGAGAATGAAATCGTTGATGATAATGATAATGAAGAGAATGATGTAAACCGTCCAGAATGGCAACCAGCAGATGGATTTATTATGAGAGACACACTTATACAACGTTTATTTTATTAATTAAAAAAGTAAAGGTAAATAAAATATTTTATTAAATACAAACGCGGACTATTGAAATTATTTTGTAACATAATATTTATTATTTACAGAATAAAAGAAGTTATTCATCCGGTTATGTATGTACGTATGTTTTGTAATATATGTATATGATTCCATTGAGAAGAACCTGACACCTCTGTCAGGAATGGTTGTTAAATGGCAAACAGTTGAATGTATTTTTCACCGATATGGTATAGATGTGACAGAATAAGTCTAATGGGGATTAATAACATCTCTTAAATTAATAGGATGTAAAAGAAAGTTTATATAAGTATGAGTTTATATTTATTTAATTTATTGTAGCACATACAAATATCAATTTGTTCGAGAAACATATGTAAAGTATAATAAAGTATGTAAAATGTATTACACTTATATTCATATAAAATAAACAACCGTTTACTTAAATGAAAGAAAAAGCTAAAAGGAACAATTTTCAATACTTATTTCAATAAACACAACCTTTTATACTTTTTCCAATAATCTTCGATACTTAAGTTTACAAAGTAAGTAAGCTTTCTTTATACTCGCAACATAATATATTTTTTCTTTCTTATTATCTCTTAATAATTGCAATAGAATTCAGTCTTTATCGTAATACTTAATATATCAAAAAAAAAAAATCTCTTAATAATTGCAATAGAATTCTGGAATTTTGGAAGATACGACTATCGTGTTGGCTTCCTGGCCATTCTGGTATGATGTCCAGAAATTCCATTCGTGGTCCGACGATAGCCTAAATAATAATGTAAATATTATAAATATATATTTGTGTGTAATAAAATTGATATATAAATCTTAAGGTTGCAAAAATAAATTCTATACATTCTCTATTGGATAAAATATGACGTACTTGCACATTGAGAGAAAAGTATCCTTTGCGATTCCTTTATACTTCTTCAATATTTTCAAATCTGCATTGAGTCAAGTGAATATGAGTACAGTTGATAGCACCATCAACTCCAGGTAACCCAATACCTCCATTTCCAAATCCCAAGTTCCAAAATAAAGTACGGTTTTCGTTAATTTGCTCCACAGAGGAAGGCAGCTTTATGACACGGTGGATGTTTCCAGCAAGTAATACCGAAACACGAAAAATGATTCTTGAAAGAGTAGGCTGTGATATGCTTATTATATCCGCTCATACTAACTACAAGGAAATAAATAATTTTAAAATATGCAATTATAACTCAGATATAAACATATTTCTCTCTGCCTCTTTCAAATTTTATTACCTGACAACTTGCAGTGGCGTAGAATCTTAGACACACAAGTAATTGCAACACAGGAGCAATAGGAGGACTTCGATTATTTATTTTAGCCATATTTTCTTCTACTTTGGTAGAAGACCATGTATGACAGCTTCTTTTGAAAATCGAAAGCGGCGTTTAAACTCTTTTTCATCATGAAACTGGAAAGGGTTTTGTCCATCTCGTATATAATGTTTCGGAGCACGCACAACAATTTCTTCTATTTCATCTTCACTCTCGACGTCCAAAAAATCGGGAATATTATCCAAATCTCGCAAATCTATATCCTGCACGTTCATACTACAAAAAATTACATTCACAACACATAATTATAAAAAATATAATAATAATTTTACAAATATGTTTGTTCTATTTTGAAGTAAACACTAGTCAGAAAGTTCTTTAAAAAAGCTGTTGTAAAAGCAATATAAATGAATTTATTCTATAAAAATATCAATAAATATCAGTATCAATAAGTGTTAAATCAATGTTATTATGTAATTTTCTTACCTCTTGCGTGCTTAGGTGTGATAGATTGAACTTCCCAGATAACAATTCGTGCGGGCTCATGTTACCTTCACGGCGTGATTATCACACCGTGCATGCACGAACGCATCATGCTGGCTTCACGAAGTGATTTTGGCATACGTGCGCGCATAGAAGGTCGCACTATACCATCACGTGTGATTACACGTGTGATAGTACAGTGATTACGCACACATGATGGCATAGTGATTACGCACATGTGATAGCATAGTAAACACATACGTGATGGCATAGTGCGATCGTTTACGATTAATATATAATTGATGATGAATTTATATATTGATCGTAAAAGATCGCACTACATATAAACATAATATTTAAATAGCAGATAAAATGGCAAAGACGTTACAAATACGTATAAATTCGGGTACGATTTATCGTATCAGAATTGTATGCGAATTTGTACATATAATATATATTATATAGGTATATATATTATAATATCCGCGCGCGATTTATTATATTATAATATTTAATAACAAAATGCCCGCATAGCAATTAAAATAGCAATTTTATTGTAATTGTTATTTTATTATATCATATTATTTTTATTATTTTATTTAATTATGCAAATTGTGTAAGTCTATATAAATGAGATCGTGAAATGTGTTTATCCAAGTTTGATCTCCACGATCCATGCGCATCTCACGCCTAGCGACCCCGCGGGGCCGCGTGCGTTCATTGTTCGCCCGCCTACGTGACTCGCTCGTGGCCACTGGCGTGTACGTGCCGGCAGTAGCGGCTGTTGTCATTTGTCGTGATCCGAACGTCCTCGCGGTAACATTTCGCGTGTCCGCCTGTCCGCGCCTCGCTATTCGCCCCTCGTCGCCGTCGTCTTCGTCGTTCAGCGTCTCGCAGGAGTCGCAGGCACGCGCGGCCTCAAGCCTGTCCGCCTGTCCGCGCCTCGCCATTCGCCCCTCGTCGCCGTCGTCTTCGTCGTTCGGCGACTCGGAGGCACGCGCGACCGTCGCCCGCTCGCGAGACCTAACCTCCTTCACCGTTGGTTGGAAAAATTATAAAAAAGTGCTCTCATCGCACAAAGCAGTGGCCGGATACACACACATATATATATTATAATATATATTTTTCTATAAATTGTATAGGCCTGCAACTCAACCGCCAAAAGTCTTCTAAAATGCGAGTAACCGGCAACGACGAGATAACCAGCTCTAACTATGAAATATCGAAAGTACATCGTGTGACAAGTAAATAAACGAAAGTTCGCTAAAGTTCGCGCGTCGGAACAATACAAAATGGCGTCTTGAACATAGAGTACGGTAGGATTTTTCTCGATTTTTTTTCACATCTTTAGCTTGATAAAATTTAAATTATTAGTATCGAATTTTATTCAGAAAAGTGTAAACTTTAAGAATATGCATTATAAAATAGTCAAATGTATTATTAATACAGTGAAATTTGGCGAAAATTCAAATTTTTTGATATTTTTTAAATATTTTCTCTAATAAAACACGCCATAACTTTTTTCTGGTTAACTTTTCGACAAAAATGTTCAAATAAAAGTTGTAGAGCGTACTTTTTTACATAAGAAACACCTATAATGGTAGATACAATGATGTTTACACGTACGTGAAGAAATTTTAATTACGCACGACGTTGTTGCGTACTATGGCGATCCATATAGTCATATTATACCTAAAACTTTGAATATACATTTGCTTTCAAGTAGTAAAATGATTATGAACTAACCATTATTGTTATTCTTACTATTAGGACAAGCCGGTCGTTGTATTGTGTCCCACTGTTGTATCGTGGACACAAGGCTTAAGCCAATCAACTTGCAGCTCTTACAGAAAGGTAGCAGTTTCATTGGCTTAAACCGAAACTCGGACCGAGTTCTCGGATCGTGGACACAAGGCTTTAGGCTAAGCGGCGCTGCAATCGAAACCGCTACCAAACGAGCGACTGCTTAGCTAGCGGAGGTTCGGCAAAACACACCCATTCTTATTTTTAAGCAGCGACTATGAATACCGGCCTTAAGCCTTGTGTCCACGATCCGAGAACTCGGTCCGAGTTTCGGTTTAAGCCAATCAACTTGCAGCTCTTACAGAAAGGTAGCAGTTTCATTGGCTTAAACCGAAACTCGGACCGAGTTCTCGGATCGTGGACACAAGGCTTTAGTATCTCATTTGACACCACGGGGGTGAAACTCGTAGGAGAAGGGGAGAAACATCATGGCGGCAGCTCCAGGCAGGATCGGGGGTAATGCGCGCGCATATCGTGAGCCGAAGCAAGCCGAACGTCGATCGGGCATGGTCGGCGTCGGAGACTCGGAGTGAAAGTGAAAAGTCATTGTGCCTACTGCCTGCCATATTGAATTTCGGTGGTGCCTCGTGGATCGCAATCGCGGAGTATCAGGGGCTCTTCTTCTTCTTATCCACCGAAAGACTCACACTGCCGATCGACCGTTCCAGTGTTTGGAGTGCCACAAAAATTTCCCCACTTGACGCTACATAATTGTCAATCGCGACCGCTTCCTTGCATTTACTGCGGTCGGCGGTTCATGGATAAGACCAGTCTAGCGAAACACGAGGAGTCAGGTATACGCCTAACACCTAACGAACAACGCTACATGTCAGAAGACCTTCCACACCATAACCGACTTGAGTGTGCACAAGAAGCATCACGATCCCGACAAGAAGTTTGATTGCGAAGTGTGCGATCGCGAGTTCAACAGGCTGAACAATCTACAGAGACACATGCTGGTACATCAACATCAAGTACGTATAAGTATTTCACTCGGACTATCTTTTATTTTTCTCAATTCTTAGAATCATATTTTCTCTTTAGTTGTTACATTTTGCTTTCTTTTTTGATTTTGCCTTATCTCTTTCCTATAATTGCATTCTTTTTGCTGCCAATTTTATTTGTGAATATACAATATATATATATATATATATATATATATATATATATATATTTGTGTATATATATTTGTGAATCTGTCTTTTAAGTGTGTGAATCTAATTGTATTGTTTAATTTTTCAGACTGCTGCTACCGAAGGCAATACCGAAGGCCCTGAAAGGAAGTAATAAGACCAGTCTAGCAAAACACGAGGAGTCAGGTATACGCCTAACGAACAACGCTACATGTCAGAAGACCTTCCACACCATAACCGACTTGAGTATGCACAAGAAGCATCACAGATGAGCGAGAAAAACCGGTAATGTTAATGTAGTCGTACAGATTAGTATGTAGCATTCTGTGATATGTAGTTTACTCGCGTATAGGATTCGACGATTATAGAGTTGCTTAAGCGTAATACATGCATACAATCAGGCTATTTGCAAGAATATTTGATATCAAAATGTATTTTATGTTACACACTTTGACATAAAAATGTATTTTATGTTAAACTTTGAAATTAAAATGTCTATTATTACAGACTTTATTTGAAATCAACATGTATTTTATGTTACACACTGACATAAAAATGTATTTCATGTTAAACTTTGAAATTAAAATGTCTATTATTATAGACTTTATTTGAAATCAAAATGTATTTTATGTTACACACTTTGACATAAAAATGTAATTATATGTTACACACTTTGAAATAGAAATGTATTTCATGTTATAAATTTTGAAATAAAAATGTATTTCATTTTATATGCAATTAATTTGTTCTTTATTGCGCATTCCCTCATTTAATGACGAAAATAACATTATTTATTAACATATATTATTCTATATTATTTACAGTTCATATAGGCCGTGTTCCGATATACACTGCCAGTATTGAAAATCTATACTTTACGTATAACGTAAATTATAGATTTTCAGTACTGGCAGTGTATTCGGAACACAGCCACAGATATAGAACGTAGTACCAGCTCCAGGCCACTTGGAGCGCGTCGATCGCGCGGCGTTTCGTGTTTCCAATGTTATACACAGAGCTTGCACTTCTAATTGTATATGTTCTGTGTTTGACACGTTCTTGAGATTAAATTCGAGTAACATTCCGCCGTTTATACCTCCTCCTCCTTCACCAACACAACCGACTGACAACGCGGCTTTATTTGGCAGTCTCGTTGCGCTGCTACTGTACGTCTATAATATTCAACGTACGCGATGTACTGTCTATAATAATTGGAGTACTCCATTTTTATTATACACAGTTCTTCTTCTTCTAGAATCTAGGTTAAGTAGCGTTAGCTCAGCGTTTCAATGGGTGTGTTTTGCCGAACCTCCGCTAGCTAAGCAGTCGCTCGTTTGGTAGCGGTTTCGATTGCAGCGCCGCTTAGCCTTATTGAGGTATCCTGCTCAGCGGCTCAGCGCTTCTGTCCTGCAGCCAAATATTTGTGTAGCAAGTGGTAGCAACCGCTCGCCGCTTACGTGCGCTTAGCTAAGCAGAGGTTCGGCAAAACACGCCGAACCTCCGCTAGCTAAGCAGTCGCTCGTTTGGTAGCGGTTTCGATTGCAGCGCCGCTTAGCCTTATTGAGGTATCCTGCTCAGCGGCTCAGCGCTTCTGTCCTGCAGCCAAATATTTGTGTAGCAAGTGGTAGCAACCGCTCGCCGCTTAAGGTGCAATTTCACGGAGCGAAGAAAAGCCAGCGTTTTACCCCCACTCCATCAATTTTCGTCAAGGTTGGCGTTACGGCGTTGCTTAGCTATAGCTACTCTATTTAAACAATATTGAAAATATTGTTTATTTAGTATCTATAGAAATTCTCTATGTGGAAATATACGCATTGCAAATAATTTTTTTCTATTGATCCCTAATTTTAATGTAATACAATAAAAATAGAAAAATAGAAAATTTATATACAAAATAACTTATTATATATCCGATATGTCTTAGCTTGGATAACAGAAATTGAAACTGCGATCAGGCTTCCGCTATAATACATCCATAAGGTAAAATAATAATCGTTCTGCTTCTCAGCTGAAAACAACGTCAGTTGATTTCTAATCGAAACATGATTATTAAACTGATTGTGAGTCAAAGTATAAAGTATAAAAATTCCATTCTTAGGTCCGAATTAATAGACATTTCTCAGTTTTCAAGATCAGTCTGTCTTTGTCTAGCGTATGGTAAAACGATATACGCGAGACAAAGGCAGACTGATCTTGACAACTGAGAAATGTCTATTAATTCGGACCTTAGTATCTCATTTGACACGTTCTTGAGATGAAATTCGAGTAATATTCCGCCGTTTATACCTCCTCCTCCTCCACCAACACAACCGACTGACAAAGCGGCTTTATTTGGCAGTCTCGTTGCGCTGCTACTGTACGTCTGTAATATTCAGCGTACGCGATGTACTGTCTATAATAATTGGAGTACTCCATTTTTATTATACACAGTTCTTCTTCTTCTAGGTTAAGTAGCGTTAGCTCAGCTTTTTAATGCTACTTTGCATTGCGTGGAGTGGGGGTAATACGCCAGCTTTTCTTCGCTCCATGAAAATGATAGAGGCGATAGCGTTAGCTATTCTACGCTGGCTTTACAGTGAAGGTGGAGTGGGGGTAAACGCTGGCTTTTCTTCGCTCGCATGAAATTTCAGCTTTACGTGCGCTTAGCTAAGCAGAGGTTCGGCAAAACACACCCAATGCTACTTTGCATTGCGAGGAGTGGGGGTAATACGCCAGCTTTTCTTCGCTCCATGAAAATGGAACACAAGGCTTTTAACTCAAACTGGATCACTGGAGAAGAAGAGGGGGCGAGGCCGTTGGTGGTTTAGGACTTAGGTGGTTATAGTTCGTTAAGGGTCGGCAGGAGACCCAGGCAAACTCCGAATTGATATTGGAGACCTCGCGTGGTGGCAACGCGAAACTCCGGTTTCAGTGTCACCAACGTTGAAAAACTAATTTCAGGTTCCATGTAGTGGTGTATGTCCGTACACGTACACACACCACTAAATTGCTTACGCGGACGCACGGATTCAGCAATACGGCCCGAAAATGCTTTCTGGCCGTCCGTAGCAAAAGGCAGTAACGTACCAAGGCTAACAAGCACCCGCTTTTTATAAATTACATATATTCTTATGCACACATGTGCGTGAATACAATAAATTGATTTGCTTTGATTGCTATCAGTGTCTCTTACAATTTAGTCAAATATTAGCCTTTAACATTGAACTGTTTTTCTGTAAAAAATAAAAATAAAAATTTCGAAAATAATTTATATCTTTTGATCGGCTTGACCGATTTTGATGAAATTTTAATATGTTGTAGATATCATTGAAACACATTTGTGGAAAATTCGGGAAAGATTTCTGATGACAGAAAGATTGATAAAAAGAATAAATTAATGTTCTTGATTTTTTTCAGTCCCGATATCTTTCTTGTACATTTACGAAAAAAATTTTCTAGAATCTTGGAGCAGTTTCCTATCGGACATAATTTTTTGGAAGCAATAAAATAGGTAGGTAGTACTTTTAAAAAATACAGTATTTTTTTCATATTTTTAAAATATGATATATGCTTTTGGTACGATTACCATATATTTTATGTAGAATTTTGGGATAGTATTCTACAAAAAGTAATTTTTACGAACCAGTAAAATGTGTGAAAAGTACTTTAAAAAAACAAAATCTTTTTTTTTTTTCAAAATTATCACAGCTTTTTGGTACTATATCGCCATATTTTTGTTTAGAATCTTGGAATGGAATTCTACAACAAGTAATTTTCCGGAATTAATTAAATAAATAGGTGCAGGTACTAAAAAAATAATGAAATAAAGTAAATTGAAATAATTATAAAAGAATAAACTATAATCGTATTAAATCTAATGTTTTTAATGAAGTACACATACACATACACGTATACATACACTCAAAATAATGGAGTACACATACACATTCGTTCACATAATCACTCTCATACTATTATTTACAGTTATATTCATATGGATGAACTAATCTTCATCACTATCTTCATTGATAGTAGGCGTGATGCCGTCTGTTTTAAATATATTTAAATATTAAATATATAATATATTAAATAAAATAAATAAAAAAATAAAAATAAAAATAAAAAATAAAATAAAATAAACAAATATTAAATATATACATACTAAATATATTTAAAACCGCCGGCATCACGCCTATTATCAATAAAGATAGTGATAAAGATTAGTCCATCCATATAAATATACAAACTATAAATAGTGTAAATAATAGTATGAGAGTGATTATGTGAACGAATGTGTATGTATACTTCATTATTTTGAGTGTGTGTACGTGTATGTGTATGTGTATGTGTACTTCATTAATAAACATTTGATTTAATACGATTAAAGTTTATTCTTTTATAATTATTTCAATATACTTTATTTTATTATTTTTTTAGTACCTGCACCTATTTATTTAATCGATTCCAGAAAATTACTTGTAGGATTCCATTCCAAGATTCTAAACAAAAATATGGTGATGGTACCAAAAAACTTATAATTTTGAAAAAAAATATTTTGTTTTTTAAAGTACCTTTTACCCATTTTATTGGTTCAAAAAAAGTACTTGTAAAATACCGTCTCAAAAGTCTAATTACATTATAAAACATTACATAACAAAATAAATATGGCAATGGTACAAAAAGCATCATAAACTTAAAAAATAAAAAAAATCTTATTTTTTTAAACTTTTGCCTACCTATTTTATTGGCTCGAAAAAATTACTTGTAGAATACTGTCTCAAAGTTCTACATAAAATATATGGCGACCGCACCAAAAGCATCATATTTAAAAAAAAAAGAAGAATACTTTATTTTTTAAAAGTACCGCCTACCCATTTTATTGCTTCCAAAAAATTATGTCCGATAAGAAATTGCTCCAAGATTCTAGAAAAATTTGTTCATAATTGTACAAGAAAGATATCGGGACTGAAAAAAATCGAGAACATTTATTTATTTTTTTATTAATGTTTCTGTCATCATAAACCTTTCCCGAATTTTCCAAAAATGTGTCTCAATAATATCTACAACATATTAAAATTTCAACACAATCGGTTCAGCCGATTAAAAGATATAAATTATTTTCGAAATTTTTATTTTTATTTCTTACAGCAAAACAGTTCAATGTTAAAGGCTAATATTTGACTAAATTGTAAGAGACACTGATAGCAATCAAAGCAAAAAAATGAGCATAATCCGTGTGGAGGAACATTGACCCTTCTTATCCGGCTACGGCCTTTATTCTATCTTTATATAGGAAAATATACACTCATTGTCAGTCTTAGCATCAGAGCAGAGGGTAACGCAGCTGATGAACAGTATTGATAACAAACTGAATGAAAATCTTAATTATTAATATCATTATGTTGTAATACAATGTCCGCCGCCGCCGCCGCCGCAACAATATTATCCACCGCCGCCGCCACAATTTCCACGGCCGCTTCCACAATTTAAAAATAGGGGTTGGGGGGGGGGGAAGAAAGGGGCAAACAGGTCGAGGTGGAAAAACCTTCCAATTCCATTTCCATTAAATATATATATACAGGGTGAATCTTAATGGATGCACCAACTTTTTACCATGGGAGATGGGTTACCGACTGCAACTGTAATCAACCGAAAGATCCATAGATGGCACCTGGTTGGATCGACCGCTCCGATCGACATACAGGGAAGTCAAAAATTGTGCATCAAGTAACGCGTATCGTATTCTATACATACATACTTTTCTAGTATATCCAACTCTCTTCCCATACAGCACAAAAAAAAAACCTCTTAAAATATACATATTAAAATATTTTTTAGGAAGTTTAAAATAATTTAAACTAATTCCCAAAAATATTTTTTCAATGTTTCTATGTCCGTCAAATCATGTCAAAAGAATATTTTCAAAAATGTTTTAAAAGATTGCATACAAATATGTTCAATAATATTTGGAAAATCTTTTAGAAATATTGCTTCAAAAAATAAAATGTATAAATTTCTAAAAGATTTTGAAAATATTGTTAAATATATTTTGATGCAATCTTTTAAAAACATTTTTTAAAAATATTTTTTTGTCAATCTGGCGAACATAGAAACATTCTAAAAATATTTTTTAAACTATTTAAAAAAATATTTTGTGCTGTATGGACTACGCGTTCTTTTTACACAATTGCTTTCTAATAACGAGATTTTTTATTATTGCGCAACGTATGTACCGCATAAAAGAGATATTATTTGTTTCTGTGTATCTCTTTTATACGATTTTGTAAAAATAATGATTCTTTAATAAAGTTACTTGGTAGCGATTTCTTTTCACGCTTACGCGGAACATTTCAGCGCGTAAAAAGAAAGTTGGATCTGAAGCGGCAAAAATATAAAAATGTTCTACTTACCATTCTTATTAAAAAATGCGTAATTCTACTGCAAGCAATATTCTGCTGTATAGTACTTTATGGAGATATAAAAGAATAACTTAAAAAATTAAAAGTAATAACAGTGGACTTCCGCACCACGTGTGAGATACCACCAATTGCAATGGCGCGTTAGGTTTTTAAAAGTGGACCTTCGCCTGGAGCCATATTGTACCACATTTTAAGACTTTTTTCAGTATGTGTAAAGGCTCATACAGAAAGTCATTTTGCGTAAGAGCGCACGCAGATGAAAAATTGCATCAACGTGTGGCCGTGCGCAACATATCGTCAATTTATCATGTTTTCACTTTAGATGCTCGAAGTGTCCCCCCTCCATTCTTTCACAAAATATAGCTTTTTAAAATTGCACGACGCACCCGGCGCGCAAGACCCGTGGACTTATTGCACGGCAAGCTCGTACAATTCAATCCTTCAGATCTTGAGCGCTAGCAGGTCGCGTTGCGCAAACTTAATTACTGCTTAAAATAATCCTACAAGCATAAAAATTTAGTTCTTTAAGTTATTCTTTTATATCCATAAAGTACTATACAGCAGAATATTTCTTGCAGTAGAATTACGCATTTTTTAATAAGAATGGTAGAACATTTTTATATTTTTGCCGCTTCAGATCCAACTTTTTTTTTACGCGCTGAAATGTTCCGCGTAAGCGTGAAAAGAAATCGCTACCAAGTAACTTTATTAAAGAATCATTATTTTTACAAAATTGTATAAAAGAGATACCCAGAAACAAATGATATCTCTTTTATGCGGTACATACGTTGCGCAATAATAAAAAATCTCGTTATTAGAAAACAATTTTGTAAAAAGAACGCGTAGTCCATACAGCACAAAATATTTTTTAAAATAGTTTACAACGAATGTTTCTATGTTCGCCAGATTGTCAAAAAAATATTTTCAACAATGTTTTTAAAAGATTGCATAAAAATATATTTAACAATATTTGTAAAATCTTTTAGAAATTTAAACATTTTATTTTTTAAAGCAATATTTCTAAAAAATTCTACAAATATTATTGAACATATTTGTATGCAATCTTTTAAAACATTTTTGAAAATATTCTTTTGACATGATTTGACGGACATAGAAACATTGAAAAAATATTTTTGTGAATTAGTTTAAATTATTTTAAACTTCCTAAAAAATATTTTAAACGTGTATTTTAAAAGGTTTTTGTGTTGTATGGGAAGAGAGTTGGATATACTAAAAAAGTATGTACGTATAAAATACGATACACGTTACTTGATGCACAATTTTTGACTTCCCTGTATGTCGATCGGAGCGGTCGATCCAACCAAGTGTCATCTATGGATCTTTCGGTTGATTACAGTTACAGTCGGTAACCCATCTCCCATGGTAAAAAGTTGGTGCATCTATTAAGATTCACCCTGTATATATATATTAATGAAAATGGAAATTGGAAGATTTGATTAACCCTATTCAGTCACACTGGGTGAAATACACCCCAGCGTTTTTTTGACCTCGAAAACGACCCAGTAAACCAATGGAAATGGGCCTTTTGCCGTCATCTACAGGTAGTTGGGACCTTCAAGTATCGATCCCCGTCGGTGGTATATTTTTCGGCCCGTTGGTTCTCTCGCGGCAGCCGTTCAAAGTGGGCGTTTCGAAGTTGTGGGGTGTATTTCACCCAGTGTGACCGGTACGGGATTCTCAGGAAGTGTGACTGAATAAGGTTAAGTTCCGTCTATTACAGCCACTTTCAGATCACTTTTTTATTTTATATATTTGAATTTCTAAAATAATATAAGGGTGTATTTCTTGTGTATTTTTTGCTTAGTCTCTCCTTTTTAAAAGTGTTTTTATTTTTTAAATCATATTTAGTTTTTATTTGTTTAATATAATTTTACTGCTGCGTTTTTTAAATTACGCATTATAAGTCAAATATTTTGCTTTTCTAATTTGACTGAAAATGTAAGTAGTCTTCTCTTATGTTGAGGTGTAAATTAAAATAAAATAGAAAATAAAATTATGCTTACTTTTCATTTTTAGTGTATGTATGTATACCTATGAGATGGATATAGTTAATTTGCGATTATAGTGCATCATAAATGATAACGTGTAGGAATATTATCCACAAGAGACAACATCTGCAATTATAATTTGATTGCGAAACACGATGAAAAGGATTGACTTTCACATTTGTGCATGCATATATATATTAGAGTGGTCCTTAAAAAGGGTAATTTGAATTTTGACTGCTCGAACGGTTCGGAAGACTCAAAATAAATAAAAAAAATCTGTGCAAAAGCGCAGCTTCCTATCTCAATTTTTAACACGTGCCGCAGAGCACTTGAATTTTCCTATTAAAATCAAATAGCAAATGATTTTAGTATGAATGCAATAACGATCGGAAAAATTTGAAACTTGACAATTCTCTTACCTATAGTTGTACCTATCTTCTGAAATTTTTATAGATTTTTATCTACATATTTCAGGTTGCTAGTGATCGATGAAAATAATTTATTTTTTCAATTTTTTAAGCAAATAGCAAATGATTTTAGTATGAATGCAATAACAATCGGAAAAATTTAAAACTTAGCAATTCTCTTACCTATAGTTGTACCTATCTTCTGATAATAAACAATATTTCTTTGATTTTTCAAAAATTAAAAAAAATTATTTTCATCGACCACTAGCAACCTGAAATATGTAGATAAAAATCTATAAAAATTTCAGAAGATAGGTACAACTATAGGTAAGAGAATTGCCAAGTTTCAAATTTTTTCGATCGTTATTGCATTCATACTAAAATTATTTGCTATTTGCTTAAAAAATTATAAAAATAAATTATTTTCATCGACCACTAGCAACCTGAAATATGTAGATAAAAATCTATAAAAATTTCAGAAGACAGGTACAACTATAGGCAAGAGAATTGCCAAGTTTCAAATTTTTCCGATTGTTATTGCATTTATACTAAAATCATTTGCTATTTGATTTTAATAGGAAAATTCAAGTGCTCTGCGGCACGTGTTAAATTGAGATAGAAAGCTGCGCTTTTGCACAGATTTTTTTCATTTATTTTGAGTCTTCCGAACCGTTCGAGCAGTCAAACTTCGATATTACCCTTTTTAAGGACCACTCTAATATATGTATATATGCATGCACAAATCAATTTATTTTATATATTATATTTTATATTATAAAAAAACATAAAATCGTTACATTTTACATGTCATGCATATTACATACATACATATATATATATATATATATATATATTACATACATATTACATAATATATATATATATATATATATATATATATATATATACATATATGCATGTAATATGCATGACATGTAAAATGTTTGTAACGATTTTATGTTTTTTATGATATAAAATATATATGTATATAAAATAAATTGATTTTTTAATTTTTTATTAATTTTTAATTACACACACACACACACACATAGATTCTTCTTATTTTTCAAAATAATCTTTATTTTTGTTCTTTCTTTACATATGCATACATATACAAAAAAAAAAAAATAATATGATAGCCGGATTTTGCTGACATTATCTCTCAATATTTGCATCCGTGTGCTCACGTATTAGTGTTTGTACTTTGTACATGGATGCTACTACATATGCGATGTAAGAGAGACAAAGATGGAATGATGCTCTCTCTTGTCAAGCAGTCAGTATGTTACCACGAAAATTTCCCCAGCTTCTTAGATCTAGTGAGAACCGTAAAAACAATATTTTAGCCAAAATATTGAATGAATCTTATTCCATTAAGGATATTTTTAATCAGTAAGTTCATCTTTAGTACGCTAAAGAGCCCGATTTTGCATTTTTGCTCTTAAAAATTTATAATAAATTAATACGGACTCGCGGCTAACCCAACCTTACCCGTTGCTAGCTGCCCATTCCCCCAAGTTATTAAAAATTTTTATTCATACCTTTTTTTCATAAAATAGCTCTTTAGCGTACTACAGATGAGCTTACTGATTAAGAATATCCTAAATTGAATAAGATTCATTCGGTATTTTGGCTAAAATATTGTTTTAGCGAATTCGTAATTCCAGGCCGGCCGATAGGCGTCTCCACCGTGTCTCCTGCCGACCCTTAATGGTTGATCTAGTACTTGTGTCTCATGTAAGATTTGATTGCGAGAGAACGTACAAAAAATCCCAAAAAGGCCTCAACCAATTGATGTGATAAAATAGATAACATTTAGATCAAAAAATGTCGATGAAACTATGCTTGCACTAAAAGATTATG
>JASTWR010000554.1:0-111985 GCA_030770355.1 Harpagoxenus sublaevis | reverse complement strand
AATTGACAAATTTTCGTAAGCTCTAGGTTTTTTGACTGCATGGAATGATAAATCCTTCTCCAGAATTAAAGTATAAACGCAAACGGATACGGCTTGTGATCGATTTTACGCAGAGGAAGAAAAAGTATGACATTTATATTACGTTTAGGGTGGATACAACCGCCAGGTTAGAGTTGACAAGTCGTGAAAACATCAATTTATACACAAATTTGGTAGCTTTCATGCACAATGCAAACAACACGCCGCGTCCGTTGGAGTGTCTACTTTAATTCTGCAAAAGGAATTATAATTCTATACAGCCAATAAAAATCTGGAGCTTACGGAAAATTTTCGGTCTGTATACGCCCGAGATTTCCATGATTTCGCAGAGCTCCAACTTTTTATTGGCTGTATAGAATTATAATTCCTTTTGCAAAATAAAGTAGACACTCCAACGGACGCGGCTCTGGGTTGCATTGTGCATGAAAGCTACCAAATTTGTGTATAAAGCTGATGTTTTCACGACTTGTCAACTCTAACTTTGGCGGTGTATCTATTGTTACGTCCGGACTCGGCGCAGAGTTTGATGCGAGGTCCTCGGGAGTAGGCGTCCCCATGGCAGCTTCCTAGGGCTAATTGTCTCTGGAAGCGTTGCCACCACCTCCCAACGAGGGTTTCGCCATTTCCCTCCGACGAGGAACATGGGATCAGTCTCGGGGTGACACTTAATCTCGGTCCCCTCGGTCGTTAATACTCTTGTCTTGGGCGTCAGGTACGCCGGTTTATCGTCGACGGTCACGGGGAGTTCGGCAAAGCAGGTCCCCGTAGTCCTCCTCTGGACAGGCACGGCAGTGCATCGGTAGATCTGGGCGGCCTCTCCCCTGATGTAGGCGGAGTACCCTGGTGCTCTCATAACCGAGGATGCAAACGAGTGTGGGTCCTTGTAGGCGTGCAATATGGCGCCACGTAATTCGGGCTCTTCTTGAAACACATCTATCTAGGACTATTTTCGCGTAAGCGTCCTCAATGCGTTAGATCGCGGTCGTCGACGATCGCATGGTATTGCGACGGTTTAACAAGGGTAGAAGAACGTATTTTATTAATAGTCTTCCCGACTTCTGGTGCTCAAATCGGTTTCTCTAATGAGAAATAATGGGTGTTTGGTCTGGTAGGCAGATCCGTTACACGCGTCGTGATACGCGTGAAGGAAACAGTAGTATTTAGAGTCACCGCTAGTAAAAGAGTAGGCGGTCGGGTTATCTGTCGTACGCACTCTCTGGGCGAAGCCTTTGTAAATAAGGGTATGCGGTAATATGCGGCACCCATCGTGATACAGAGGAGACCAAAAGTTAGAGAACCCTTCTTCGTCGTCGCATTGAAGGTCGACGTAAGTGCATCGAGTGCCGGAAGGTAGGAGGACCTTATTTAACAGAATATTAACCTTCATGAGGTTTCGCTTGAAAACAATATGTATATGAGTATTTACATCAGTTTCGATAAATTCGCTTAATAATCTAGTTTCGGCCATGGGGAGCAAACGACTATTAGTGATTCCTTCTTGGAGATCGCTTAGCGTCAAGTTCCCTATGTGGAACTTTCTGGAGGAGTGTAGGAACATACAGACTGACACATTGACCGGCAAATAAAGTCGTTTACTTCCCACAGGGTGGGCGTTTTCCGCTTCCCGTAAAGGGTTATCGTTGCTGGCGCGATCCACCTTCACCCTACAGCTCAGTACATCGACTGTCGAGGCTTCGGGTTTCGATAACAGTTCGAGAGGTACGTTTTCGAGAACCGGGGAATCTCCCGGTGTGTGGCAATCGTCCACGTCGAGTAGAGATACGGTCTTGCCGTCGTCGTACGAGTTTTCACAGTCGTAACCGATGAGAACATCGGTGAGGCGGATCAGGAAGATCAGTAGCTTGAACATTCTCATCTGAAACAGACGGATCATCCTGGTTCGCCATAGTACGATTTTCTGAGTCTGTTAACGTGCACAATACGCGTGCCGTTTCGAATTTTTAACTTTATGTTTTCGTGATCGAGAACTTCGACTATTTCGTAAGGGCCCACGTATCGGTCGGCAAATTTATCGCGAGTTTTATCGTTTAGCAGAAACGCAAAGTCTCCGACCTTAAAATTCTCTGTGATTGACCCGTTGGTCATAATGTGTTTTAGATTCTTAACTTGGCTCTTTCTAGGTTGGATTTGGCCATAGACTGAAGGTCTGATATCCTTTCGAATAAGTCAATGAGGTACGAGTCGTAAGTTTCGGGGTCTCTTTCCCGGTTAAAGACGAGGGTATCCTAGCGGGGGTTCCGTAGATCAATTCGTGGGGCGTGTAACCAGTCCCTTCATGTACCGAAGTGTTATACGAAAAAGTTAGCTCTTTCGATGAGCTCGTCCCACCCTTCTTCTTTATTGATGAAGCATTTCAAGTATTCTATAAGCACGAGGTGCGACCGTTCTAGAGAGCCGTTGGATTGAGGATGGAAGGCGTAGTATGGAAATGACGGATTTTAAACCTCTAGTGAGAGACTTCATAAAGCGACTGAGAAAGTTGGTACCTTGATCGGTAAGGATGCTACGCGGGCAACCGAATCGACATATAAAATAATTAACGAAGCCTGTAGCTACCGTTTCCGCCTGAGTATCGGGCAAAGGTACATAAATGGAATACTTCGTTAAAAGATCTTGCATAGTTAGGATATAGGTGTTGCCGTGTTCAGTGGTTTTAAAAGGTCCCACTATATCGAGGGCGACCTTGTCGAAGGCTTGCTTGGGAGTGTCGGTAATCACCATCGGTTGTCGTGTTTTTCGTCTGACTAGTTTTCGTAATTGGCAGATTCGGCATTGCCTGATATAATCTTGGATCTCTTTCTTCATGCTAGCCCATCTGAAACGTTGCTTGATACGGGAATACGTTTTTGTAATGCCTTTGTGCCCTCCGACAGCGGATTCGTGGTGCTCTCGAATAATAGAGAGACGCTCTTCTATCGGCGGCACTAAAGTGAGGCCGTAACAAATAGTGATAGTGATATTTTTGTCTGACAGAGCATGCAACAATGATTGTTGAATATTTCGCCAAGTGATAGTATCCAAGTTATTGATTCTTCTAATGCTTACTGATTGCAAATCTAGTTCGGTGATGACGTCACGTAAGGAGGCTAGACATTCCTTTAAGATGTTTTCATCTACGTTGATGTTCGGTCTTTCTTTGACGGGGAGTACGATTAAATGCCGATTAGCGGCAATGGCGGGGTACACGCGTGCTCTACCAAGCGTAAGGTCGTCGAGCGGCGGCAATTTTCCCGACTGGTCAAGCTCAAAAGCCCCTTCATCGAGAGGGCGTTTGTTAGCAGTCACAAATATAACCAAATTATCTTTCGATTTATCAGAGGTGCGTTGTCTTCGCAAATTCTCGGGGAAAAGTTGCTAGTGGTCACGGTTGTTGGTCTGTCTCAGTGTCTTCGGAGATAATTGATTCGTTGTCGCTAGATGCTTTCTCTATATCAATGCGCAAATCAGGTTCATCTATTTTCTCGAGTTCTATCCGAGGCGGAATTTCGTTTGCAGGAGGAGGTTCCGGTGGAATGTAGTCGACGTAATCTCCGATATCGTCGACAGATGAATCGATTTCGGTGTATTTTATTGTTCTGCCTTTGTTTCGTAGACTGTATTGGGAACCCGACGCGAGATTGGAACATTCGCCTTGAGCCAGGTCGTCGAGAGAAAGGTTTGGTAAAGAAAGGGGCAATGGTTCATTGGGAGGGGGGGTCAATAATAATTTTAGGCGGCTCATCAGAAATGGCAATTTTATCGGCCATTGCGGTTTTGACCGCTGGCAATTTGCGAGGCCTCTCATCACTTGAGTCGTCAGGATCTTCGGCCGCGACGCTCCAGGCGCCGGAAGCAAGACGGAATTTCTTCATGATGGGGAGAACGGACTGTTGGATAGAGGCAGGATTACGTGATAGGGCATCGGCAACGTGGTTCGTGGTTCCGGGTTTATATATTACCTTATAGTCATATTCTTCTAGTTTAAGACGCCATCGCATAAGGCGTGACGTGGGGTCCTTCAATTTATGTAACCAAGTTAACGGTTGATGGTCAGTAACGAGTGTAAACTGTCGTCCGTACAAGTAAGGTCTGAAGTGATGTACACAATGCGTGATGGCTAAAAGTTCCTTTTCTATAGTAGAATAATTTACTTCGGCTGAATTCAGTATTCTAGACACGTAGGAAACGGGTAGATCTTGACCGATAGTCCCCTGGCTCAAAACACCGATGCGATGGCGTAGTTAGAAGCGTCAGTCGTGAGTATAAATTCCTTTTCAAAATCGGGGTATTGTAATACGGGTTCTTTACATAGCAACTCGCGCAACGTGTCAAACGCGTTCTGTGTTTCGTCGTTCCATTTAAAGGGAGCATTCTTCTTTAACAGGTTAGTCAGCGGTTTAGCGATCTTAGAAAATTGAGGGATAAATCGACGGTAATATCCGGCCATCCCTAGAAACTCGCGTATCTTTTTAGGTTTATGGGGGATTCGGAATTTCTTTACCCCGGCTATCTTTTTCGGATCTGGTCGAACTCCGTTTTCGTCGACCACGTGTCCAAGGAAATTTACCTGGCGTTTGAGGAACTCGCATTTATCCGGTTGCAACACCAAGTTTGCAGATCGAAGGCGTAACATTAGCTGTTCCATCTTAGCGTTATGTTCCTCTAAGGTCCTAGCAGGGACGATAACGTCGTCCATATATATAGGTAGTCCGAGCCCTCTCAAGGCATCGTTTATGGTTCTTTGGAACGTAGCGGGGGCGTTCTTCAGCCCGAATGGCATTCGAGTGAATTGATAATGGCCATCAGGTGTGGAAAAGGCAGTCTTGTGCGCGTCTGCGGGATCCATAGGAATCTGATGGAATCCGCTGGCGAGGTCTATTACCGTGAAATATTTAGCTCCTCCCAATTGGTCTAAATATCATTAATATTGGGTATCGGGTGAGCGTCTCCTATGGTTTTCTCATTTAACCATCTGTAGTCTATAACTACCCTCCATTTTATTTTCCCTGAGGCGTCCCTTTTCTTCGCCACTATCCAGACGGGCGAGTTATAAGGGGAAGTCGAAGGCTCTACTATTCCCTTCTTTAGCAGATCGTCAACTTGACGCATTATTTCTTCGCGATGAATGGGTGGAAAGCGATATTGTTTGGCGCGCCCGGAATTTCATCGGTAGTTAGTATTCTATGTGCAGATATGTCGGTTTTATCCAGATATTCGTCGGTCATATGGAATCTATCGCTATTTCGTTCGACGATGTTAATGATGCTTTCCTTCTCAATTTCGTTAAGATGCTTGAGCCGCAGAAGATGTTTTAATCTCTCAAATCTAGAGTTGTCAATGTTTTCGCTATTTTGTTTCACTTCTTGAGATTCTATGGAATGAATAGCACAATTTTTTATTAGTACGCTGTGAGGGGAGACATTTGCGTGTGTTTTGGGGGCGCGAAAAGAAATTGGCGCGCATAAAATAGGAGAATTAGAAGAATCAGAAGCGCGAAAAGAATTTGGCGCGCTTAGATAGGTATAAGATACAGAGGCATGAAAAAAGTATGGCATGCCTAGAGGGGAGGAAAAAGAATTAGCATGAGGCAAAGCATGAAAAGAATTTGGCATGCTCTGTAGAAGAGTGTGAGGAAAAGGGGATTGTCGGTTTCCACCGACGATGCACCTTGGTGCATCCGAGGGTAGGCAGCGTCTATCCTGCCCGTGGGAATGCTGATTATCAGCGACACGCCTTGGCGCGTCAAAGGGGGAGCAGATTTCCTGCCCATAAAAAGGGAGAACAGCGTACAAATTTCCATTGGTCGTATCAAAATCAGCGTTCTTTAATATTTGTTCGTTTGCAGATTTGGAGAGAGTTTCTGTGTTGTGCGTCAGTTTTTCTTTAAACTTATCTATTTTGTTTGGAGAATCGGAGAGCGAAATATTGGCGTTAGTTTTGTTGGAGGATGGAGCATTAGCGTCGTCCTTAGTTTCAATTTCTTTTGATTTGTTGAACAGAGTATTTGCGTTCTTCTTAGCTTTAATCTCTTTAAACTTGTCAACTTGGGTATTCGCGTTGTCTTCTTCTTTGATTTCCTCGAGTCGAACAGTAGGGTATGACCAATTTGATCTCGTAGTCGCATGAGTTAGTAGCTTTCGTATAGGCCTTCCCGTTAATGCAGCTGGCCGTGGAGTTTCCGATATGTATACCGCCAGAGGTTCGCAAGAGCGGGAGATACCCGATTTTTATCTCCGGGTTGGAGACGTGGACTACGAGCCCGATGCTAGCGCGGGGAGGTAAGACTATGAACTCCCTCTCTTTAAAAGGAAACGAGCAATCGCGCCACGTGATGTTATTTTCGCGATAGTTGATACAAGCGTTTTGTTCGACAAAAAATGATGATCCGAGTATCCCCTGAGTAATTATCGGGAAGTCGTCCGGAACGACGTGAAAGACAATAGGGACTCGGGATATATATACCCTAACCGAACCGAGAGTATTAACGACATTCTCCGTAATGCCAGTGAGTTGTAGAACTTCTTCATCGTAAATTTTTAAGTTGATTTTAAGACAACCCTTTTTTATAACGTTGGGTTGCGCTCCGGTGTCCAGCATGAATGCTGTGGGGGCGTTGAAAGAGGGGGATTGGAGCTCGACTGCTGGAACGTTTCCATTGTCGGCTCTGAGGATGTGGACGGACCTTGGAAGCTCTCTATTAATTGGACGGGGCGCGTATTCGCTAGGCCTCGGGGTGTCCCACTGGCCGAGGCCTCTGGGTGGTTTCCCGAAATTCTTGTTTCGTTAGGCGGAGTAGCCCGAAAGTTATTATTTCCTCCCTCGCGATACTGTCGTTTACGGCATTCGCTGATCAAGTGCCCGAAATTTTTGCAATATGCGCATACCTTTCGTCCCATATTCTCAGAGGGAGTGATGGCGGCAGACTGCGTAGCGTTTTGCGGATCGCACACGGTGCGCGTGTTTCTATTTCGTGCTTCTTCGCGTTCCAGCTTTTTGCTGATGGCAATAAGTTTAGAGCAAGCGTCGGCGAAATCTACGTAACCTTCCGCCCTGAGCTCCACGCGGTGCTCTCTGGGGAGTCCCTCGTAGAACGCCTCTAGAGCGAATAAATTAATGGAGGAAATCTCGCCCTCTGTAAGCGGTCTGTTTAGGTTTGTTTGATCTCCCTCAATAATCGCCGTTCTGAGATCTTTGATACGTTCTATATAATCGAGTACGTGTTCGTTAGGCTTCTTAAAAGCGATACTTAACTGACCGCGGTAATAATTAGACCCTTTTCCTGGTCCGAACGTTCTCTTTAAAGTGTCTAAGAATTTGTCAACGGTAACATGGATCTCGTCCTCGACGGCGAGGTACGCGTGATGTGTGAGTTTGTTGCGAAGCATCCGCACGAACATGGCCTCGTCGACGCAGGGAAGAGATTCTTTAGCTCTCTTACACGCCCTGGCGAACTGCCACACGGGAATATTATGCCCGTCGTATTTAGGGACGAGTTTGAGCGCGTCGCGAAGATATGATTTAGGATAAGGCGCGGTCGCGTTCAGTGGCGAGCTCGTGAAAAACAGGGACTCTCTCGCCGGCGTTTGATCATTAAAAACAGGAGAGAGGGGTTCGGTCGATTTTGGCGCCGGCGCAGGCGTTTGCGGTTCCGCGGGAGGTCGGGCCCCGGACAATGCGCTCGTGAGCGCGCGCATCATGTTTTCTAACATTTCCGTTCGTTCCGTCAGGACTCTTTCCTTTTCTCTTACTTCCTTAATCGCTTGTTCGTAATTGGTCTGGGTACCGGACCCTCCCTGAGAGTTCTCCGCGTCTTTATATTCCGCGTGAGAGTCTTCCGATTTCTCCATCTTTACAAGTTTAATATTAGTTTATCGTAAAATTTCTTCTTTTATAGAGCATATTCTATTCTTCTATAGAGCATAATTCTCAAAAAATTTTTTTTTTTTTTGTGAAACGACGACATATATGGTTTCATTTTACGACACATCGTATATATTAAGACCTAGCTACGGTAGATGGAAGTGCGTCGGCGCGGGCCCTTTATATACTCTCAGCTTGGTGGCCCCAAACGGGAGGGGAATGATGATCGTAAATCATCGAGCTGTCAGCTAATTTGTTAATTAATAGAGGTATAGAGTTGAAACCTACTCGCTAAGTTACGATTTAAATTTACATTTATATTTTAATATTCACGATTTAATTAAATGTCTCCTTCTATCTCAATTAACGATCTAGTTTTTATAAACGCGGATTTGCTCGCGGTACTTCGATCGCGTACTAGAACTTATTGATCGCATTCCTTAGGTTGTTATTCGCATTCCTGAGTGCGCAAACATCTCGGTACCCGAATAACAACCCGCGAGGAATTATCCTTAGCGTTATACAATTCAAATTATATCCCTCGCTTATAATTTCAATTGATTTGACGTTGTTTTAAATGACGCGCTTTGCGGACCGCGCGAGCCAGCGGCCGTCGAGCTAGCGGTTGCGCAATTTCTCGGAGAGCAGCCCCAAGTTTGTCTCAGGATTAATTAAGATATGTGTTATTTGATCATAAACACATTCAGATCACGGGTTACACTTTCAATGATTATTCGATTTATAAATGGTGTTAGTATCCTATTAATTTACAATTATAGCTTGACAGATTATTTTAACGGTACATTTTGTAAGAATGTTTTACGCGATTTTGTGAGCGATCGGTGAGTCGAAAAGCGGCTCAACGCCGAGTAAAGCGAGATTAAACCTTTTTACAATAGGTCTTTAATTGATTAGCGATACATATAAACTTTATTTGTATAAAAGGGGAAAATCGTCGGCGACGCGATCAAGTCATCGAGATTGCCTATAGGAAGGAAAGCGCGTCGGGGAAAATCGATAAATGAAGGCTCTCGCAATTCTGAAAATTGTGCCGGTTTGTCAGTTTCCGAACGGGCAGAGCGATCGTGAAGGCCGGTGCGAACCGCGCTGGACGTAACACTATTCTAAAAAGCTGGAGCTGTGCGAAAATTTGTAGCGTTGTCGGTAGCTTTGTCGGTAAAACAGCGACATCGTCGGAGTTCGGCCTTCGCTTTAGGATCCCCTTAATTTATTTTGTCAATATTTAAAAAATTTAGTAGATATATTATATCTTTATAAATTCTCTGCATAAATTCTAAATACAACATTTCAACTATTTTATCACATTTTATAAATTATACTGACAATGTGTTTACTATTAATTATATTTATACATTTAACTGTTTAATAATTGCATATTTTTAATTTAAGTCAGAAGTTGCAAAGTCATTATTTATTATAATTCTAAAATTACAAGTGATTAGCTATCAACAAGTAGAGATTATTCTCTAAGAATTGTAATTGCATGCACACGTGTATTGCTCTATTAATATTCATAATTTAGCTGATATGTATATTAACTGCATAACAGCTTTTATTTTTTTAGCCGTGAATATTGAATACATTGCATAAATTGCAACAATTGTAAATTTAAATGTTTAAATTAGAATTTCTAATTTGCATTTCTATAATCTTGTTTGTTTTTTACAAAAAAAATTATGGTATCTGATTATACTATTCACATTGCTACTAATTGTGTTGTACTACTTGAACTATTAGACAACACGGTCTTTACGATGATGTTGACAGCGTGAATAAAAATATAAAAAGATAATAAAATGCCATTTTATTGGTTTTTTAATAAATAGTTTTTTATTTAAAATATTTTTACACATCTTTTTTTATATATTACATGACTATTATATTATTATTATTTTATTCAATTTCCTCGACTGATTCTGCGTCGGTTTACTACCAGGACTCAACAAGGATCCTGAGGCTTTTCATGTTATCACTCTTCGCAGTATGTGTGCGGATCCCAGCAACGCGATTTTTTGCATTTTGTAGGCACTTGGTTTTTCCGGGGTCTGCTCCAGATGCTTATGAAATTCTTTTTTGATTATTCCTAGTGAGCCTATAACCACTGGCACAACCTTGGCTTTCGTGTTCCATATCCGTTGCACCTTTATCTGCAAGTCTTTATATTTTGATATCTTCTCGGCTTCTTTAACCACGACTTTTCGGTCATCAGGGATGGCAAAATCAATGAGTAGACATCTTCTTTCCGTCCTGTTGTGAACCACGATGTCAGGCCGGTTTGCGGTAATGGTCCGGTCCGTTCTCACAGCGTGGTCTCACATGACGGTGCAGTCCTGGATGTTTATGACTGGCTGTGGCTCGTGGTCATATCATTTATCTGGTATATTACCGCGAAGTTCTTTGCAAATCGACCAGTGCAGATATCTGGTTAACTTGTTATGGCGGTGTGTCTACTCGGTGGCGGCCAGTGTAGTACATCCAGATAGTATATGGCTGATGATTTTTTTCTGGCATTGCTCATTCTGCATTTACTGTCTACTTGCATGCCTATGATATTTCGTTGGTAGCACCTAGTGTTTAGTGCCTGGTCCTGGGCAACAACAGGCTTTTGGTCTCTTTTCAGATCAGAGCTACATATCCACTCTAGGCTGGCTTCATTATCTACGGATGGTTTGTCTAGCTGTTGGAGGAATTGTCCATGCAGCGGTTTGTTTTTGATAAGCATAACTCTTTGTTGTTCTATGCTTTCCTTCAGGGTTTGAATGTTCTCCGACGCCTGGGCTCGAGGCAAATACTACGTGCGGATGTTGTTTGCAATGCTGGTTAGGGAGTACTTGGCCTTGCTGGATTTATGCCTTTTTACCATCTTCAGGAGTTTATCTCCGTCCTGCTCGATGTAGCTACTTCGGCCAGCGATAGCAATGTTATATGCGGCCTCAAGTTGGGTCAGTCCGCGGCCACAATTGTTCCGTTTGACGTACAGCCTGTCTGCATCAGCTTTTGGGTGATGGATGCCGTGCATTGCGAGCATTTTACGAGTTCTTCTGTCCATATCCCTTATCTCGTCTCGTCTCCAGTATACTATACCAAAGCTGTATGTGGGAACAGGCACTGCTAGACTGTTTATCGCGCTCATTTTGTTCTTAGAATTGAGCTCAGTCTTAAGTATCAGACACACACGACGAAAATATTCCTTCCTTACCCTAGCTTTCATTTTTTCATGCTGGATGTCATCGTTCTCGTTTACGCCCAGGTAATTATACACGTCGTCCTGTTCCAGGTTTTTAATGTTTGTACCGTTGTTCAGCTGAAGGTTGTGGCTGTGTGCGCGTTCTCTCCCCCTCCCCCCCCCCTAAATACCATATTTGCACACTTGTCAAGGCCAAATTCCATTTTGATATTGTCACTAAAGGTCTTGATGATGTGCATTGTTTGTCTCTTTTTGTCGATCTTATATCCTAGACCCTGTCCGTTGATCATATTCGACAGAGGTATTAGGCTTATGCAGAAAAGTAACGGTGACATTGAGTCTTTCTCTGGAAGATGCCACGCTTGATGGTTGTCTGTCCTGACTGGACGGTGCCGTTCTAGTGGTAAAGGTACATTTTCGTGTTCTATTCCTTTATCGACCCCTCCACGAACCCGATAATAGTTGGGCTTACCCGGTAGAGTCTGAGGGTCCGCAGGATCTAAGAATGCGGGACGCTGTCAAACGCCTTCTTATAGTCGACCCACGCCATGCTCAAATTCTTCTTTTTCTTTTTTGAGTCCTTGGGCGGCAGTGTGGTCTAGTGGTAGAGCGCCAGACTCGTAATCTGAGGAACTAGGTTCGAGTCCACTTGATCATGTAAATATGGAATTTTTCTGTAATGGAATATTCCGAAACTGCGCCCCTCCATGCGGGAGAAGTGGATTCTCAGCGGGGGAAGGGCTCCGTCTTTCAGGTGCCCCCCTCCCTCTCCGCGGGAGAAACGTATTCTCGGCGGGGGAAGGGCTCTGCTAGGGCCTCATGAAGGACCTTTCGGGTGACCCCCTCCCCCGAGGGAGGGGGGACGGTCTCTTGGCGGGGGGGGGGGGCTCCGTCTTTCGGAAGAGACGTTAAACCGATGGTCCAAAAATCCAAGCATTTGGCTAACAAAGAGTGGGGATACAAAGGATCTTAAAGATCTAGGTGTCGTCTGGGACTCTAGTAGGACCACCCACTATCACTACTACTACTACTTTTTGAGTCCTGGATAATCTGGCAGGATGTTGTTTTCCATAAGATGGTCGTACAGTCTTTCTGATACTGCTGCTGTGAGGAGTTTGTACATTGTGGGCAGGCAAGTGATTGGGTAGTAGTTTTTTGGGTCCCTGGGATCTTTGCCTTTGTACATAAGGTATGTGAATCCAGTGGTCAGCCATTCCAGAATTGTTAGATTCTTCAAGATTTCGTTCATTGTTCTGGCTAGGTCTGTGTGCAGTGCGCTGAAACTCTTGATCCAAAAGTTTTGTAGTTTATCCAAACCGGGAGCTTTCCAATTTTGGGCTTTCTTGATAATCTTCTGCATATCATTCAGGATGAGCTCACTTAATTCTTGTTGTGCTGCCATTTGGTGAGACCTTAATTCTCCCCCTTTGATCCAGGACGCTTTGTTGTTGTGTTGTACGTTGTCTTCTAATATTCCACGCTAGTATGTTTTAATGGTTACTTGTTGCTTATTGAGATTACGATAGAACTTTTTTGTGTCCTCTCTGAACATCTTGTTCTGCGTGAACTGCTGGCATCGCTCTTTGTACCTCCTCGTCCTTTGGGCTCTTGCTTGTAGTCTTATCTTGACGTCTTGAACGGTAGTCGGGGATTCTTTCCTTCCTCATCAACGTGTTGATTTTTTGGTGGACATGTCTGCTGGCTACTCTGCTCTGGAATTCCTTAAGGATTGAGAGGCTCTTCCTGTCTTGATCGATCTTGCCTTGAAGCCTTTTTTTCCACGGTGGGACACTTCTTGTTTTTTTGGGGGCATTCTCTGCTTCTCCGACGATGGTTGCGGCAGCTGCATACATGTATGTGTTTATCTCAGTGATGCTGAGAGGATGTTTCTTTGCCATTTTTGCCAATACCTTGTTTGCTGTTTTTATTTCGCTGCTGAGTTTTTTTACATTCCTTGGTCTCTTCAACCTTCTTCTTTCATTGATGTCAACATATTCTAACTGCAACAGCTTGGCGCATATTTTTTTTCCATTCCATCTATAGTATCGTCAGCTGTATTGCGGTCTTCTTCCGGCCATTGGTGATAGTCGGTAGGGGCTGTACCTTCTGTATCTAGCTTTATGTGAGCGACCTCAGCGGTGTGCCGCAGCTTTAGTTCAGGAGTATCTGGTTGCACTGTCTGCTGCCTGGTGTATCGTTGAACTTCTCTTTGATCTGGTTGAACTCTATGTCAGAGATCCATTTGTTCTTCTCGATCAGGTTTCTCTGATTGTTGAGCTTCACGGGATTTATTTCAAGGAATATGTACGGATTTCTTTGTCGCCATATAGCGTGTGTGCCTTTGATCTTCGACGCAACCCTGTTGGTCTCGGTAGCTTAGTAGTAGGACCACATCAGATCCTTGTACTGCTTTATAGTCCACTTTTGTCTTGGCTATCTGTCTGTATTATTGCTTGTGGCTATAATCTCTGGTGTTGGGCTGGGTGGGTCAGCTCTGACAGTGGCCTGTTCTGGCTGATGTCCACTCCTGCCGTAATTTTCTTGTTCATAGTGATTTTGGGTGACCCGGTAGGTGCCCGCCTGCTCCGCGCTCTACCACCGGCGGCTTGTCGGCTGTCACGTCCAGCACCGGTTCCAGACGTGCCCTGGCGCTCCCCAAGCAGCGGCTTTATTCCGAGGCGTTTCATTCTTCTAGTCTCCATGTTTTATGGGTAGTGTCAGTTTTTGTTCCGCGGGGAAGTATTTAATTTATTCCATACTTTTCTGCCTGAACGGTGTGAGTATTCCCCTATTCGCAAGGAGACGCGCCCGGTAAGGAAACTGACAAACCCTCCTTCCTGGGTTGTTATTATTATTATTATTACTTAAATTATTAACTTATACTTTCTTCTTCTTATTAGTCTTGCCGTCCGTGACCAAGCATTGTGACCCTTCTGCATATATCTGTGTGTACATGTCAGATATTTGGGACCTATAATTTAACGCTGATTCCAAATGACTTTCTATAGAGGGGTGCTCATGGCAAAAATACTCTCGGTGAGTTGATTTTTTTTCCGAGAGGTAACGATCAAATAAAGAACCGGTTTTTTTTGTCGGATTTAAACTCGAATCTTTAACTCATTAAAGTAGCGCGCATCTCTCTGCGACATAATCGCCACAAAATTTATAGATTGATTATTAATTTATATGCCATACTAGCTGGTTACGCGGTTTTTCTTCAAACGACTTCATATGTGTTTCAATATCCATATTATGGACAAATATAAGGAGTGTGTCGGGTTTAAAGGCGGTAGTTTAATCTTTCCGTTTGAACCACACCAAGTGTTTCGGTTTTAAACTTTTTTGCTTGACAATGATCACATATTGCATCTATTTTCGCAATTATTACTCTCGTATGAAATTGATATTCGTAATTTGAGTCATATAATTATAAAATGCCTCTAATTTCAAATCGAACCATAAATGTTTTTTTTAATTAAACATGTAACCGGTCTTTTTCTACTCGAGTTTTACGCTATTGAGTTGTTTCCGCTTTTCCGATATTTTACTTACCGATCAGCGACTTTATCCCTTGGTTTTCCCGGGCGTTTTTTCGGGAATTTCGAGATTGCTTGCTTGTGATGTACACAGAACCTTGATATTTTACTTACCGATTAGCGATTTTGTCCCTTGGTTTTTCCGGACGTTTTTTTCGGGAATTTTGAGATTGTTTGCTTGCATGTAACGTAATTTGTTATCTTCCGCAAATGCCACATACTTACAATATGTTTTTAAATGCTTGTTGCTAAAGTTTAATTTGAGATTAAAATTAAATTTAAATAAGAAATAGTATTCAGCGAATACTGTAATTATCTCTTGGTTTCCCCGGGCGATTTTTCGGGAATTTCGAGATTGCTCGTTTGCGATGTACACTGAACTTCGATATTTCACTTTAAAAACGCCCGGAAAAACCAAGTGATAAAATTGGTAATTGGTAAATGAAATATCGAGGTTCTGTGTACATCGCGAACGAGCAAAAAACGCCCTGGAAAACCAAGGGATGATGTCGCTGATCGGTAAGTGAAATATCGAGGTTCCGTAATAGCTTATGTTTTGCGCAAAGATGTAAAGAATAACTATGCAAAAGTTGGTCTAAATTGGTTGAATAGTTTAAGAGTGTATAAAGAACAAACAGACATACAGACATTCTATTTTATACATGTATATAGATAGATTAATATACATACAATACAATGTACACCATGTAAATATAACATATTTTATGAATATTGAATTAATTTAAATTATGTTAGTTTAATTATTAGATACTATTTAATTCTCTAATGTCTATATGTGTGTATATATGTCGTAGCCATATTACAAAGTCCGCCGTTTTATAAAACATCTAGGCATTTTATAAAGTGCGGCCACATTCTCAAATCATACTTGAAAATGAAATGTTTTACAATCTGGCTAAGAGAATTTCAGTCGTTTTATAAAACGCTAACAAGCGACCCGCTACATTGTCAAACGCAACGGTATGTACATCCGTTTCAGATTCTGGCTAGTTCATTTCAGTCATTTTGTGAACGGCGCGTTTTTACCGACGTTTCGTGTTTCGTGCAACCCGAACCAATTTTTGTGTGGGTGGGCCACTATCTTTAATTGTACAATTATGGTTAAAGCAGAGAATACTTTATATTTATGCTAACACATAAAATTGTAAATATATGTATATATACTTTTCTATACCAACTATTCTCTGCTTTAACAAAAAGACTGTTCAATATATTAACGATTCACTGCTATAAACAATGGCTGATGTTACTTTTTATAAAATTTTAATTGTACTAAATGTGTTTATACAAGCCTGAAAATTTTCTTATTTAAAAATATACATAATTACCTTAATTAATATTATAACATAATTACCTATTAATTTTCTGTATTTACCTATAATTACCTATTAATTTTCTATAAACGGTAATTTTATAAAGACAGTTCATAAAATGACTGAAATGAATCAGCCAGATTCTAAAACGATGTACAAATCGTCGCGTTTGACAATGTGGCGGGTCGCTTGTTAGCGTTTTATAAAACGACTAAAATTCTTAGCCAGATTGTAAAACATTTCATTTTCAACCATGATTTGAAAATGTGGCTGCACTTTATAAAATGCCTAGACGTTTTATAAAACGACGGATTTTGTAATCTGGCTACGTCATATATACTAGCTCTCTATCATTAGCCGTAAACAACATGCATAATTTAAGCGCGTAGTTGATGAGCATCATATACTGCTAGTTGAACGCAATTAAATGTAATCACGATATTTGTCTTTTAATCACCATTGAAATAAAAGTGTTTGAGTAAACCGAAGTATTTGAAAAAAACTGAATAGATAAAAGAAAATATAATATAATAGACAAATATGTTTAAGAGCCAGTAAATTAATTATAACTGGACATGATCAAAGCGCTAGATGATTGTGTACGAGCAAAAATTCGACGAAGAACAAAGGCATGATGCCGAATTAATCGTATGTCCTGGCCGCCACACCCGCCTTGGCCTTTTGTAATGCTAATGAGCTTTCAATTAAACCCAGAAACTCGACCCGTTTATCCAATGTCGATTAGGCCTCATCTCATTTTAGGCGCTTTTGTTAGAAGGCCAGGGGTGGCAGTGTGGTCTAGTGGTAAAGCACCAGACTCGTAACCACGAAGAACCGGATTCGAGTCTGATCACAGGAATTTTAATATTCCAAGCTGAATACCTCCACTCACCCTCACTCGCCTCTCGCGTGCAATGAGAAATTAACGAGGGGACTCTCGTGCGGAGAAACTGGACTCCGTCTTTCGGAAGAGACATTAAGCCGTTGATCCACATGATAGCAACTGACAACTGCTATCTGTTATGTGTATCTCCACCGACGCTACCATTTCTCTATCCACCTATTACCCGCATTGGCCAGCGTGGTACGTTATAGCAGCCAAGGGATCCTGTAGTGGCAGTAATTCCGACATTTTTTGGTAGGAGAAATCTTTGAATCGACTTTACAGAATTGCAAAACTCTTTTACACAATAGAGTATTATAAAATTTTTCAAAAATATTTAAAAACATTTTTTTTTGAAAGTTTGTACCCTATTTAATTATCAATAAGTTTTTGTCGTTTGCACCAAAGCGTCCAATTTGTATTACTCTTTAATTATTAAAAATATTAAATTTTGACGCATTTTCGTAGAATTTTTAAACGCTACGAAAACGCGTCAAAAGCGCCGTGACGTCACTTCGTTACCTGCGCATGCGTGTTACTGTCATATGAGGGGGTTTTTGGATTTTCTCTCGGGTGAGGGAGAATAGGTGCCTTGTGTCTAAAGACAAACTGACACAAACAATGTAAACCGTTCCTATTAGGAATATACAACCAAAAGCAACAAGCATACTATATAATCTTGCCTGTTCCCTTCAGGAACTTAAAAACAAAATAAAGCAAATTCCAATTTTTCCTCTTAATCATATTATATATATTAATTTTAGCGAGATAACCCGCAGCTCTAAGATCCACGTCCAACTTAATCCTCAAATCATCATATTTATGGCACTGTAGCAAAACGTGCCTCAGATCCTCACATTCATATCCACATTCACATCGCTGAGTATCAACGTAATTCTTCCTGAATAATGACGAGCCTAAATTATAATGATTCGCTCTGATTCTGTTAATGAGGGACACAAAATATCTTTTTGCGTCTAACTTGCTGAACCACGGCTTACGAGCCTTCTCATCATAAAAATTATCAAAATAAAAGATTCCCTTATACGTAGACTGTAGAGTCGCGTTTTATTGCGACTTGGGTAGCCTGCCAAGTTTCTTCTCTTGCAACCGCCATAAGGTCCCCGATCGGGACCTCAATGCCATCGTCAGGGGGCTCTTGCGCCGTCTCCCTCGCCAAGCCATCCGCCAGCTCGTTTCCAGCAATTCCGACATGTGAGGGGATCCATATAAGAACAATCTTCATATTCGATTTCCTCTCAAGTAAGTAAATAAGCAGTCTAGTTTCCACCGCATACTTGTTCTTATGTACCAATAATACGTTATTTTGGATATCGGAAAGGGCACACTTGCAATCCGACATAATAATAATATGGTTGTTTCTAATCTCACGTGTTTCTTTCACAAGTTTCAACGAGGCATTAATTGCAAAAATCTCCGCAGTGTACGATGAGCACAGCTTAGGCATACTAATCTTATACGCAACATCCTGGCCATCCACAACAACGCTCGCGCCCGTGGAGGGCCACTCAGTCTTATGCGATCCGTCCGTAAATATTATCTCCACCTCATCGCTCAACTGGTATTTCGAATTAATATCCTTTATCATAGCAGCATCAGAATATCTTCTATCGGATTTCCTGATCAACCCGAAGGAGAAATCAACCGTAGGTACGAATGTATGAGCCTCAAACTCGCCTCTGAATATTTCGTATTTCCCCGGTGGGCCAATGAGCAGTCTGGACGGAGCACACTTCCTCCAGACTCGAGACATCAAGGACATCACATATGTTGGTTGGCGATACCGCATCCACACCTCGCTGTCATAGGCTCTTTGGATTTTATCACATAATCCGTTCCCACTGTAGGCAATGGCTTTGTACACAAAGTTCCTAGCAAGCATCTCAGCACGATCCGCAAGCAATCTAACTTTCGCCTCAGCAACGATGACATTGTTTGGTGTACTATTACGATATCCCAAAGCCGTCCTGATACCTTTATACTGCGTTCTTTCAAGTCTACGAATAGACTCAACATCCCTGGGATGATATACAAAATTTCCATATTCCGTGATCGAGCGTACAAGGCTTTTATACAGCATTAACGCCGTGTTAACCTCCAATCCTTTTGAGACTCTACATAAATAGCGTATCACAGAATTTGCTCTATCGACCTTGCCCCTCACCTCTTGAATCTGATGAGAGAATCTTAGTCCGTTATCAATCCATATTCCTAGGAATTTAGATTCGCAACTGTTGAAGACTTCACAACCCTGGATAAAAATACTCCGCGTCCTATCATACAGACCACGTTTGTTAAACTCAACGAGTACAGTCTTCTGAGGTTCCAAATTGAGTCCAATCGAGCGTAATCTTTCAGCAACCAGATTAACGGCACGCTGGAGAAGCTCCTGGTTACGTTGTCTATTCGGGCCGCATATATAAAGTCCGATATCGTCAGCAAATTCGCATGACTGAACACCTTCAGGCAGATCAGAGCATAAACTCCTCGTGTAAAGAGAATACAGAGCTGGACTGAGAACAGCGCCCTGCGGGAGCCCCACATAAACAAGACGTTCTATGAATTCTTGTGAATTAACAATAAAACGAACAAGTCTTCGGTATAACCACCTGTTAATGAATCTGACTATGCCCGCGGGGCAATTAAGCGCAATTAAGGTCTCAATCATGATGCGGAAGTCCACGTTGTCGTAAGCAGACGACACGTCGAGAAACGCAGCGAGCGCGTACTCACCCACACACAAGGAAGCGCGGATGTCCGAGACGATCTTAACCAAGTTATCCGAGCAAGATCTTCCTCTACGGAATCCATTCTGAGACGGGCTATACTTGTCTTCACTCTCCGCCCACCATGTCAGTCGCTTATTAATCATGCGTTCACATAACTTGCTCATACATGAGGACAATGATATCGGGCGAACCTTCTCCTTGCCAGGATTATCGATAAATACGACCTGATAATGCAACCATTCCTCCGGTAATGAGTCTGAATGCCATATGCAGTTAAATAGCTCCAACAGACATATAAGAGCCGACTCAGGAAGCTCCTTAATCATCTTGTACTCGATGCCATCAAGGCCCGGAGCGGAGTCTCTCTTAATCATCGAAATAGCCCTGTCCAATTCCGATCTCTGAAACGGAGAGCTCAACGGAGAGTCGTCGGCGTGAGTATCAAATGGAAGTAACGGATCTGCCCCAACAAAAGGGGCGGCAAGCTTGTCAATAGATTTCTTAATTTCCTCTTCTCTGTTCTTGGTCTTCCAGCAATTCCATCGGACATTACTCCTGGCATTCTTGAGAATCCTGATGGTATTCCAAACATAACTCAAACTGGTAAAGCGGTTAATTCCAGCGTAAAATTCTTCAAAACATACCTTTTTCTTCAAAGCAATCATCTTCCTAAACACCGCACACAATCATTTATACTTTACCCAATCGTTAATAGATTTGGTTCGTTTCCATGTAGAGAAAGCGTCCTTCCTATCCCGGATAGCTCTGTCACACTCCGCGTCCCACCATCTATGCTGAACTTTACGTTTAGTCGTCGCAACCACCGGTGCGCTCGATTTCTTCTTCCTGCCAGACGCCCGATCAACCAAAGCTCTGAAACCATGAATGAATTTCCTGTAATAAGTGTCGGTATCCTCAGAAAAAGCGGCTATATTAGGCAGAAGCTCCGATTTGACCATATCATCAACAAAGTTGTGGAATAATAACCAATCCGTTTTCTTAGATGATATTCTGTTGGTGGCCTTTCTATATGGGAGAACGTCGCCATCTAAGGAGTAGGCAATAGGATAGTGATCACTATCCCAAGTCTCATCCAGTTGGGCGTAATTAATTTTATCCATGACGCCTGCCGTGCCAAACGCCAAGTCGATGTTGGAATCACGTTGTCCTCGTTGGCCGACTCTTGACCTAGTTTCGGTATTGACACAAAAGAAACCCGCGTCCAACATCGTATCGTGCAGTGCCTCACCATCCCTTGCAGTGAGATCACAATTCCAAGCCGCATTATGAGCATTAAAATCGCCTAATATAACCGAATCCATTGCACCAGTGACTCGTCCTGCCATCCATCTGACATCGGGCACAGAGATGGCCCCACGTGGGTGTCTGTATACAGCCAAAATATTGCAATTGTTCTCCAAATTTTTGGTTTTAATACCAACAGTATCATACCCGAAAGGAGCATCACTCGACGGTGGGAGGACATCAAATTCAATGCCCCTCCGTACAGATATCGAGACACCACCGCTACTCAGCAAATTATCACTCTGTACTGTTTTATACCCTGAAAAATATATTCGGTTATTTTCTGTATATTTAGTCGCAGTCAGGATAACAATATCATAGTACATAACACGTTTGGATAATTCATTTTTGCTGGTCCTAAAGCCTCGGCAATTCCACAATAAAAGATTGAAGGTCATACCAAAGAGAGAGGATCAAGCCTCTCGTCATCGATATATCCTGACCGATCAATCAAATTATAAGAATATCTCTCATCAAAACTCTCCCTCAGAGGAGGCCTACCCCTGTCATACAGGCGATCCATCAACTCCCGGAACTGGAGAAAAATAGGCCACAACTCTCTCATTTCACCAACAAAGTCCTGTGACACCTGATACATGTCCTTCCGTTACAGTCTCCCCCGTCGTCCGAGCAGAGATAGCGCTCGACCAGGCCGCTCCATTCCTGGCCGACGCGACGTAAACATAATACCCTGCTTTTCCTTATTAATTTCCTTCTCGCGCAGATCGAATTGTTTATAATACTCATGACTAAATCTCCCCGCCGAAAGCCGGGGTTTACCGCGGGCGGGCTCCTTCGATTGTCCAGCGGGACCAGAAGAGCGAGGTAGAAATGCCTCGGTCGCACGTCGGTTACCTTGATTCTTCCTTATTATTGCTACGAACCGTCCCGACATACGCCGTCTTCGGAGGCGGAGTCGCCTCCGGCACGCCTCGGTTACCCTGATTGTCCTTATTGCCACTACGAGCCACCTCAGCATAAGACTCCGTCCTCGGAGGAGGCAACCCCGGCCAACGCCCCACATCCGTCCGGAACTCGGCAAGGGGGGCGGGAGGGCGACCACCCCCCTCCACAATACGTCTAGCACTAAAAAAAGATATATTTTTATAAGCCATAACAATATTAATTTTTATATTCTTCTCAAAGACAGGACAGCTTCTAAAAGTGGTCTATCTATGGCTGGGTTCCGTTTTGCGCTTTCAGCGCTGTAAGCATCATTCTGTCTTCATTGCACATCGTATATCAAACGAAGATGGAGCGATGCTTACAGCGCTGAAAGCGTAAAACGGAACGCAGCCTATGCATACGAGGCTCGAATGACAGTAACACGCATGCGCGGGTAACGAAGTGACGTCACGGCGCTTTCGGCACGTTTTTGTAGCATTTAAAAATATGATATTTTCAATAATTAAAAAGTAATACAAATTGGACGTTTTGAAGCAAACGACAAAAACTTTGATAACTAAATAGGGTATGAACTTTACAAAAAAAATATTTTTGGATAACGGTATAATACCGGATTTAAAGTACATATAAAAATGAAGGTCGGGCTGGTCTAGTATATATCAAAAACAAAAAAAAATTAAAATTACACTTATTTTTTTATATGTAGAGCTGTCACCTAACGACAATATTTGATAAATACAAAAATTGTACAATTAATTTATGCAAAATGAGACCAGCTTTACCTAGGGACAACATGTAGGAACAGTATCGTGCAAGTAGAACTAAAATTGAAAGCCTAGAAAAAGCAATTTTTCCAATAAAATTTTATGAATGCAGAGGCAAATGCATGCATGGCGCTACAATCTTACAAGGACAGATATATCGCATAGATACTCGTTAGACAAGGACAGATAGGTCGGTAATATAGAAAACAAGCTAAATTATCGACATTGGCCTTGGCTATAGAATCCCCGAAAGACCTATGTCCAGCAGTGCACGCGATAGGTTAATGATGATGTTAAAAGGCTTCGCTTCTATATCTCTTCTGCTCTTTCTATAGCTTTCATTACTATGGGTGCATTCGGGGAGGCGCTATTAACGCTGTAAATGCAAACGCTATAAACTACGTTCGGGGAGCCAATAGCGCGATAGCGATAGCAAGCTCCCCGAACGCAGCTTTAGAATAAAATTGCGATATGGCCGATGATGCCAGTTGTGCGAGTGCCAAGTGTGAATAACAAACGAGTTATTTATTTTAACTTTATTTATTGAGTTTTATGCCATTATTTTACCTACAACTTTTATTTGATCAGAATTACACAGCAAATAGAATACTACCTACATAACCTGTATCATCAATTATTTACCATTCTTTGCACGCGCAGCATCTTCTGGAGACAATTTGATAGAATAATTTATTCTTTGTTCTTCATCAAACAGATTAATTTCAACTTTAGTTGGTCCTTGGTCCATTGTTGGAATTGACATTGGTTACGTTTCGTTATCTGCAGTATTCTGATTATTCTGAAAGCAGCCCCTAATCCATATACGCAGTCAAGTGTTCGAGGAGAGAATAAGCGGCAAGCGCCAATAGCATTTTGTGCCTCACCTCGAAAATAATAGCGAAAATATCGCGAGTGATGACGTCACGCTGCCTTTAGAGTGACGTCATCATCGTGTATCATAGCGCCACAAAGCGTCTCCTCGAACGGTTTTGGACGATAATTGTGCCAATAGCGTGCTCCCCGAATGCACCCTATGTATGCGTATACAGGGTACGCACGTAAAGTGTTACAAGCTATTTTCTTCGCCATTGCTAGAGATATTAGGTTGAATTTTTTGCATTAAATAGGATAGAGCAACTGACAATTTGATCGATAGAAAAAAAAATGTTGCGGTCCATAAGAGGCAAAACGTATATCAAATTACATGATTTAATTTTTATAAATAAATAAAAATATAATAATCAATAATTAAAGGAACGCCATAATCGGTCGGGACTGGATCTTGGTTGTCCAATAAAATTATTTGTGAATTTAATGTACAATTCATCACTCTAGAAAACCACGCGCCGTTACTTACGGACTTAAACGTAGCTACAACTAAAGCTCGAAAGAGTACTCTCATATAATTAAATTGAAAGTCAATTTAATCGTCCACTAACACTCGTTAGCATATTCGAAAAAGGACGGGATATGTATAGAAGGATATAGAGTAATAAAGAAAATGTTGCGAAAAATAACATTCCAGCCAGGATTCGAACCTGGACCTCCTTGCTTTCGGGCGGGCGTCTCACCTATTCGACTACTGAGGCATGTAGTAATATTTATCACAACAAACTATTAATACTGAGGAAGAACGTCTTTTACCGGCGACGTATATAACAATAAGCAAATTTAAAGTACGACCGTATAAGATAATAATCAATAATTAAAGGAACGCCATAATCGGTCGGGACTGGATCTTGGTTGTCCAATAAAATTAGTGAGACGCCCGCATGGAAAGCAGGGAGGTCCAGGTTCGATTTCATTTTTTCTCGGGTGAATATTAATGCACATACGTATATACAGGGTGGGCCATTTTAATGTCCCATCCCCAAAAACTTTTTCATTTTTTATTGTAGAAGAAAATGCTTCAGACAAAAGTTCTTTGGCTTGAAGGGGACACATGAATCCGATGTGAGTCATGTGGTAGATGTCGTTGTTTTCAAGAAATTAAAATGGCCCACCCGGTATACGTATTTTATATAATGTATATATACACAATAATATCTAACGAATATGAGATAGACAAAAAACAGAGAGAGAACCGAGTACGTGCACTTTTACTCATACACTTATTTAGGTACCTACATTCATACGCGCACGTTAACAGAGCATTTGGAAGAAGTATTATAATGTTAATACAAGTAATAAAATGAGCTGCTGATTGTGATACATAGTTTGTTTTAAATCAAGACGAAATCATAGGGTGCAACCAAAAAAGAAATTTTATTGCGAATGTATAGGTATAAAGTTACTAGTGCAATTTTTCATAATGGGAGACATGTAACTAATAGACATGATAACGTAACATACTCTTAATGTAATATACTCTAAAGTAATGGCCCCAATCTACGGCCCGTGGGCCGGATCCAGCTCCCGTGAAGTTTTATCTGGCTTGCCAAGCGACATTATACATATTAAGAGACACGGTAGTGTCTTGCGCCAAGTATACGCACAGCGAAACAGACTGTGTATCTTTACACGAACCGTCGAGTTGGGAATGTTGGGATACACATATAAATGTACAGGGTGGATAAAAAGTTTCGGGATTGCAAAATATCTCGAAAAATGTAAGTTTTATAAATTAATATTTTAGACAAAAGTTGTAGTATTTAAAAATGTTTATTTACTGTCTGTATCAGTTTAACTTCGAGTAGCGTCGCCAAAGTCAGGCCAAGGTTATCTTGAATTTTTTAAATAGGACCTAAAAGTCATATTCTTATAGTCATTCTTGAGACTTTTTAAAACACAATAATTTTATCTACTTTGGGTCAGCGGTTTTGAAGTTATCGAGCTTTTTATAACAAGATGTCGAAGACTAATTTTACCTAAGGTGAGATAAGTGGAGATATCACTATTATATTGTATTCTACCCGTGTACGAAGGAGACAGTGGTAGGTGATGTATGGAGAAGGGATAAAGTGACAGTAGGATATGGTATAGAGTTGCGAGGATGAGGTGGGAGTGATTTGATGGTAAAGACATTTTGACACAGTACGTGTGTTTGTCAGTTACTTGAAACCTTTTGAAAGCGCTACATTGTGGTATTTGCTGACAATGAGTAGGTACGGGAGAGGGGGCAACAGTTTAGATACAAGAATGATTTCAAATCAATTAAGACGTACAGTAGCATTACCCGATATGCACCGTGAAAAAACTGCTTATAGTCGGACTTTGCACATCATGTAACTTAGAATGGCTGTTATCGTGTGGGATATGGATAGAGTGGAAATTGAATTAAAGCTGTGAGCTACTGTATAGTTAAGTAGGGCAGGGGTGGTTATAAAAATGTAGAAGTAAAAGTTTATATTGTTAAATGAAGATTGTGATAATGGGCCTAGCAAAGATATGCCGTTGATGTTTATGTATTATAGTAAATGGTCAAATTACCTACTATTTACAGTTTGAATACCCTTCCACTATATCCCACTCCACTTTACTCCACCTCCACACACATTATCTACCACCGCTTCTCCTCCATGATACACGGATGTAATACAAAAGTAGTATCTCCATTTATTTTACCTTGCATAAAGCTACAATCGCCGACATCTTATATTATAAGAACTATAAGAAGTAATCGATAACTTCGAAACGGCTGACCCAAAGCGGATAAAATTATAGTGTTTTGAAACCGGTCTCAAGAGAGGCTATAAAAAATATGCTATAAAAAATAGAGGGATTCATTTAAAAAATTCAAAGTAATTTTGCCCTGACCTTGACGACGCAACTCAAGGTCAAACTGAAAAAGCCAGTAAATGGACCTTTTTAAGCTTTACAACTTTTGTCTAAAAGATTTCTTTATAAAACACATTTTTAAAATATTTTGCCGTCCCGGAACTTTTTATACACCCTGTATACATATATATGGTTCTGCGATTTAGTTGTCACTGCGTCGAACTTTTATAATATGAAAGAATTATAAAATAAGGATATTTTGTTTTTTTATATGATTTTAAAAAAACTTATTTGGTCATTACAAAAATTTTAATGTGGCTTTCTTGACAAGAAAGTTAGGAATCCCTACTTTATAAAGGTACAAAATGGGTATTGATAATATACATCCTAGATAATTAAGCAGAGTATAAAGAAATGGCTACGAAATGCTAAGAATAAATACATATTTTTTGTAGATAAAATATAATAAAATTTGTATTTAAAATATTAAGAAAGTTTTTCGTAATTTCCACAAAAAGTAATGACATTTGATAAAAAAAACCTTGCATAAGTATATGTACCAACTACTGAAAGAAACATACAAAAATGTTACCTACATCATCAAATTAAAAATTAAACTGCTCAAAAATATATATGTGAAATCAATCTAATTAGCCAAATAGTACTGACATAACAAACCTGAATGTTAAAAAAGAATCACTTTTGAAGATACTACAAATGTTTAATTAATTATAGTATTTTATTTTATTTTTCTGTGACTATTGTAATTTTACGCAAATTTGACGTCAAATAAAGCAATAATCTTGGCGTATCCGGATCGCTTTTTGATATAAAAGTAAGAAATGTATATTATATATATGTTACCGTCAAAACCCGAATTCTCCGTCAAAACCCGAATAAACTAGTCAAAACTAGTTTTATCGAAGGCCTCTCGTCAATACTAGTATTTACTAGTTAATTCTAGAAATAACTACGCGTACTGTTAGTGAAAACTAGATCTAACCGAAAAATCGATTTGTTAAAATGTATTAACAGTTTTTACTATAGGCAAAACTAGTTCTTACTGACAATGAGTTGAACCAGTTAAAAGTGTAGTAAATGTCTTTATTTTGAGTGTTATGAGATATTATGAAAGATTAAATATTAAAGTACATGCGTGGACAGAGGAGCGCGTTCCACACGGATAGGGGGGAGGGGAAGGGGCCTCCAGCCCCCTTACCCGCACCTCCCTCCCAACCCTGTACAGGGTAGACCTCGCTTCAACTTACAAGTATGTGCTTTGTAAGTCCCTCCCCCCGACCCGTGTGGAACGCGCTTCTCTGTTCACGCATGTACTGTATAAGTTAATCAGCAAATTACTTCCTATTTACTATTACTTTTCCCTAGTTACATCTGGTTTTACCTGAAAACGGGTTTTAACGGTGAGTGTGCTTCGTTAGAACTAATTTTAACTAGTCAAAACGAGTATTAACTGAACAAATTTTTAGGGAATACTGGTATTGTCAAATACCCTTGGTTACCTCTAGAATTGACTAGTTAATACTGGTATTTTGACGAGAGGCCTTCGATGAAACTAGTTTTGACTAGTTTTTTCGGGTTTTGACGGATATCGGGTTTTGACGGTAACATATATAGGTATGTGTACGCATTTTTTATTTTTATACAGTTTTTTTATGAGATATATACATATCTTATATAAACATTTTATAAATTGAAATTCTAATAAAACATATTCTCCGTAAAATAATAAAATGACAAAATTACTGGAATAAAATAAAATCGACATATATTGCATCTTTGATAAAATTAGCAGCTGAGATATTAATTAATCAAATTTAAAAGTATAATTTTTTTTGAAAATAATTTAAATAAAAATTGGTTATTGATAGACATATTCTATTTATTATTTATTGATTTGTCTTCTACTTATCAATTTATATAAATAATAACATAAATTGAACAAAGGCTACGAGTATAACATTGATTTTATTTTATCCTGAGTTCAAAGGATGCACGATGGCACGATGACTCTATTTTCCTCCTCAACCGGAAGTGACTAATCAACAATGATTTCGACGTGTATCTCTTTCTGTCGATTTTCCATCTACACAATTGTACGCACATCCGGGATTTGGAAACAACTCAGCGATAAACAAAATAAGTGTGCCGCTAGCTTCTGGAAATGACCTACTAAATTAAGACGTAGTAAAAGATCCTTTTCGATGATTGCTATCACCTGATTACGTGATTACGCAATGAACTTTTTACAATAACGCGAGCGCGCGCACACACATATACACACACACACACACACACACACACACACACACACACACACCACAAACAAGTAATCGTTAAACAACGAATATCACATCATATCATCATCGACGGAAGAAATTTAATCAACATTGAGTAAATATTGCATTATTAAAGAAAATTGTTATTGTAATTAAATATTAAATATAACGTAATATAAAATTATTTTTGATCAATAATAAATTAAGTTTTTACAAAAAACTTTTAAGAGATAAAAATTAATGAATAGTCTGTATTGTTATATACACGGACTAATTATATTAATTATATAAAAATAATTTTGTTTTGTATAATTAATTCAATAATTTCTTTTGTTTGTAATTATATAAAATAAAATAATGAAATATAAATTTGCTACGGTAATCACGATTAATCAATAACATTATTATTTACACACATATATTATTCGATCGTGCTCTAATAAAGTGTCCATCTCGATGTAAGAGTATTTGTCATGAAGGAAGTCCCGGTTCGTACATGATAATACATGATAATCAACTGCAAGCGGAAATAAAGCATTGTGTAATCGCACAACGAGCCACGCGTGCTTATGCAAGATATTAATAACTAATTATTCGCCTGTTACTATAATAGACTTAGTGTAACAGGCACAAAATACTATTATTTCAAACAAATTGTAAAATACTTCAAAAATTTAATGTTTGTTTACATTGAAATTGTTTGTTAATATTATTATTGTAAAAATAATTGGAAAGATATATAGAAAAATAATTTAAAAAATATTGAAAAGTAGGTATATGTAGTCGTATTTATTAATAAATGAGCAATAATAACAGAATTTACAAATTTATAGATTATTAATATTATTAAACTGTAATTTATAGATTGTGAAATTATTCAATTATATAATTGTAATTATTATTTATTTTATTAAAAATTTAAGTTTTTATATTTTTATTATTAAAGCTAGTATTTATAAATTTTTTCTATAACTTTATTAAAAAATTTACTAATGTTAGTTAATATATGTTAAGACCGTTATGATATAAATCAATACAAAGAAAATAGCCATATTATACGGTCCAATATTATACGGTCATATACGGCTTGGATCTTAGGCAGCTCAATATTATTTTCAATATGTATTTAATACGCGTATTTTCCAACATATAAAACTGCGCGCCGATTATTTGTCGGACTTAAAATACAGCTATTGTTGGAACATTAGAAATTCCCTCTTCCTTCCCTAATTAAATCGATATCGATTTAATATTAATATCACTGTAAAGAACTTATTGCGAAAAATATTACCTCAGCCAGGGTTCGAACCTGAAATCTAGTCGACCGAACGGAATGCGGGAGATTTCAGGTTTGAACCCTGGCTGGGGTAATTTTTTTCGCAATAAGTTCTTTACAGTGATTTTAATATTAATCGATATCGATTTAATTAGGGAAGAGAGAGAGACTTTCTAATGTTCCAACAATAGCTGTGTTTTAAGTCCGACAAATAATCGGCGCGCAGTTTAATATGTTGGAAATTACGCGTATTAAATACATATTGAAAATAATATTGAGCTGCCAAAGATCCAAGCTTGGACCGTACGGCTATTTTCTTTGTATTGACTAATGTTAGTTATTAATAATTTAAATAAATTATAACTTTTAGCGTTATTGTACACATTTGATATGTAGATATCATTGTATTGATCATAAAAAGTCTCCGTATAATATTGTAATTTGGCTTTCAGTAAATTAATGAAATGAACAGATTTCTTTAATAATTATTATTAATTATTATTTTTTAATAATAATTACTAAACAAATCTGTTAATTTGATACAATACGGAGATTTTTACGACCAATACAATGTGTGATACATATCAAATGTGTGCATTTGAGAAAACGCTCTATCATTAATTTTCTTATCTTTAAATCATTTTTCTTGAAAACATATATATATATATATATATATATATATATATATGCCCGCGTTAAAAGATTTTATTTTATACTGTCGTACACAGAGAGAAATATTTCTTTACATTCATTATTCCTATTTGTTTGGATTATATTTATTTCATGGAAACAATATTACTTTAAACCAAACATTATTTTGTTGAATACAAATTTTGTAGTTTTAATGCATGAAATCATATTGTTTAACGGAAAAAACACGATTGTTTGAAGCAATATGTTTCGATGAAATAACCATTTTCTTTGATCACACTAAATATTACTCAATGAAATAAAACACTTCTTTGATTGAAATAAGAGTGTTACGCTATTTAAAATTAATTTATTGCTTAGAATAACCATTGTTACGCCTGTACGGAAATTCTGTAACTCGTTATGCAATATCGTTTTACCATATAGTATACCTGCTCAACGACAACATAACGATAACGATACTGCATAATGAGTTACAGAATTCCCTTGAGAAAAATATGATGCTGTATATTTTCTTTTGTGTAAGAAAGGAAGCATCAGAGCCAGAGGATCACCGCTAGCCCGTTCAATCATCAAAGTCAAGCGACGTCAGGCGGGGTTACTACTTGGATGGGTGACCGTTTTTTCGGGCGGGCCGGGCGCGCGGAAGTAAAATAGTACAATACTTTGACCGAAGTAATAAGATTCTTTAAGTTTAAGAACATTCAATTTTTTTCAAGAAATTATTTACTTTAAGGTAAAGAAACATATTATTTGAAAAGTCAAACAATTGTATTTTTTAATTTAAACATTGGTTCGGTTGGACTATTCCAATGCATAAATTTCTTTGGATTTAAGAAAATTTGTTAAATCTAAAGAATTATTTCTCTCTGTGTACGTCTTATCTTTTTATAAAATATTGTTTACTTTTTAGTAGAATATTATTGTACACGATGTATATATTAATTTATTTATAAAAGTCATTGACACTTTTGTGAGGTCGTTGTCAGCACTACCAACAGTAACATATATAACTCGATGGCAGCGATGATGGTGGTGGTGGTGGTTGCAGGCGGTTGATGGTGACGATGGCGTTAATACTGGAACCAGTGGTACCCGAGGCCTCCTTGCTCTCGTCGTCGTCTCTTCCTGCCGCTAATAATATCGCTTTCCAACCTTGTAATATTCGCTTCGGCAGCGCGGTCACAATCAATTATTATTAATTACAGCGAATGTACTTTCGATCACTCGGGCATTGTTCTTTGGTGTTTATTTATCCATTAATTGAAGTGAGTGCCGTGATCTACAAGTGATAAAATGAAAAAAGAATGGGAGAAAAGGAATGGAAATTACAGTATATGAGTGTGGGTGATGTGCACATATAAGTGACGCATGTAGATACACCACGTATGTATATTTAATATATCCCATATATTATTTTAATTAATCAGCGAGTTGATCAAAGCACTCTCAGTGCAATGTATATATTTTTTATGATTTATTGATAGAGTAGTGGTTTTTATCTTCTTAAGATAAGTACTATACCTATTTCTCTTTTTGTCGTTTGGAGAAGCTTTTTTGAAAGAAAAAAATTGGTTTTAACGTGCATTAAATATAACCGATAGAAAGCAACGCTGATAAATTTTGTATTTTTATTAAATAACATTCAATATAATTGACTTAATTATATATGATTATACTTAATTTATTTAAGCGCTAACATTTTTAGTCATTCTTGTTTACACAACATGAAACTAAATACAATAATGTAAAATAAAATCTGTTATATCTATCGCTAGATACGTTTTCCATACTCAAGTGTTATGCGGGATTGGCTTAAAATATTTATAATTTATTTCTCCGCGCAATGGAGTTTGCATATGTATATATACATATAAAGTTATTGTATATATGTATATATACGCGAATAAACACTTCTCACGCGTTTGAGTAGGCCGGAAGTATTTGTTATGGCATCAATTATGCAACTAGCTAAACCGCAAACATCGTCTGCTTTGTAATCAAATGCGCAATACGTGTGTATTAATTAAACTTTGTTGAAAATGATAAAAGTTGCGGAAATCGTACATGATGACCTACATGTTACTTATCCTTATTTATATATCATATAATGATGGACAAAAATAAAATATAAAATCTAACATAACAACATCAGCTAACAATTAAGGAAACCTCGCAAACCCGAAAATTCCGATTTTGATGAAACTTTACACACATGTAGGAGGGAGGAAAAAAAATAGACGGATTTAGAAATTTTTAGTTGCGACTCAAAAACGATTTTAAAGGTGTGAAACCACCTCTTATATGTGTAAAGCGGGCCCCAACTAAAAATTTATAAATTTGTCTATTTATCCTCCCTCCCCTACATGTGTGTAAAATTTTATTGAAATCAGAATTTTTGAGTTTGCGAGATTTCCTTGTAAGAATTAAAATTTATAACATACAGAAAAATATTAATTTAACCAATATGTACAATATAATCTGAAAAATATATTCTTTGATATAATAATTGATTCTTTAAGTTCATCACGGAGAGAAATTAATCCAACATAAAAAAGAACAATACTATTCTATCTGATTTGAAATATATTTTAAGTTTCCCTTTTGTTTTATGCACTGAGAGAAAAAAAAATGGTTGCAGTTACCACAATTTTTGATATATAGGTATCATTTACTATAATTTTTAATTATTTTTGGTGCCAACTACATTTTTATAGTTATTTTAACAATGTGAATTATAGCTGACTCAATACTACATTATTGTTGTCATAGCTTTAACATGCATTTATTCAACCATAACATGGTTTTATACTACACAGAATCTGTGATTTATACATATAATAGTAAGTCTCGTACCATAAATATGAAGAAAATGGCCATAATTGAAAAATCTGTGCATATATAAGATTATTTTTATTAATATTATAGTAATAATAACTATAAAAATAAGAACTTTTTTTTACCATAGATATTTTACTATGCAATTATAGTTGCAAGTACCAAATACTTTTCTTTCAGTGCGATTATTTAATTCAAATTAATTAATCTAAAATTTATACTTGTGGAAAAATATATTTCTTTCTTCTATCAATAAAGTAAATACAAAAATAGGCTATTTTACAAAAAATATGCAGTCTGACAAGTAAAGTAAATATATAAAAATATATACTAATAAAATTTATACATATAAAGTAAACCTAAAACTTATTAAACTATATTGTTTTTACAATCGATACACACTGAAACTGTCTTTGTGACTTTTGAGGGAAACTGAATGACATTCTTGGCAGTAGTAGTCACAAAACGCATGCTCGCTCGAATTTCGCACAAACGGTGATTCATTCTTCATTCGTTCTTCTCTTAAATTCGAGTGACGGTATTTATCTGCTCGCCTACCTTGAACTCAGGGGGCCTTACCCACACATTCAAAGAACAGGAACTACGGCAGGCGCCTCTTAGGAATGCTCCTTCCTCACGTGCCCGCGGTCCTTTGAATTCTATCTGTACGAATCCATGAACTCCTGTCTCTTAAATCCTCCATATTATTTACCGCCAAAGGCAGAAGAGGAGAGAGAAACACCATTTCTCTCTCATCTTTTCTTCTTCTCTACGGGTTCTCACATTCGACACGACACTCAGATATATAGGCGTGAGAGAAACGCAGTCGAGGAAACGAAGAACAATACCGTTCACCTACCTTTTAGGAGCTTGAACCTGCCGTATATATGTATAATCGCACCGGAATTATTATATACAAAGTATCTGATGATCCGCATTATGAAGAGCTCTAAAGATATCTTCTATTATACAATGAATTGTTTCAGAGTTGATGAATGAATTGTGTATTTTTAGTCCAAACAACAAATATATTAATTAAAACATTAACACTTAACTATTAAGAAAGCTAACTAACTATAAATATTAATCAAAGTATACCTATTTATAGATAAATTATTGCTTTTATATTTAATTTTGTTATAATGATTATTTGCAATACAAAATGCAAAAAAAATGTTAAAGAAATTTATTGGTGTTAATTAATTTACTTAAAAATTTTAATTAAAATTCTGAGCTTAGTGCAAAAAATCTCTTTCTCTTTCTATTTTACATTCTTCCGATTATGTTGATTTACATAATATATGGTCATATGGTCCAAATTGATCGTGTAATGCAATTTATTGCAAAAAAATTTCCCATTAAAAAAAATCCAAATTTTGGATAAACTAATGACCTATTACGTAAGAAATAAAATCATGAAATATTGAGGATAAAAAAATTTTTTTTTAAATTAAAAGTTAGTAAATTTTGTAATAATCCTGTGAACATTGATGTTCTATCTCTCCTTCCTACCTGAAGAAGTATATGTACCAGGCGCTTGCAGTTTCTCGTATGCAGCACTGTGCACTGTGGATATCATAAGAGACCGCTTCTTGACGCAGTTGCTGTTGCCACCTGTTGTCGTACAGTGCAATTAATGCAATTCTTCCAACTTCTGTACTGATTATGCAAAACATTCTGTAAAACTGACGCGAATATGGAAGTCGTGAATATTAAAAAAGAAATAGAAAGTAATACATTTTTTCCTTCTTAAATATTACAGCTTTCTTATAAAATAATTATACTTAAAACAAAAACATTTCAAAAATCGTTTTTCCTTCTATTTAATTATATTTTACCTTACATATTTAATTATTCTATTATTTTTGTTCAACGCTCGGAGAATAATTGAATAATTGAATTGTCATATGAATATTAAAGCATTGAGCAACGAATGTAGGAAATATAAGAATGAAGAATGCATAGAATCATAGTTATTCCCTATGTATCATGCTCATTGCCATAAAATACTTGCAGCTGCGCTCGGCGAACGCATGCAGTGGTGGAAGTGCGATGCGCTGATTGGTCTCGATTAAAATTGACTTGCTTGCGAAATTGTTCGAACGATCCTTAACGATGACGTCGGACAGTCGAGAATATTCTTGCATCTATCTGCTGCCGACGAACGCTTACTTGTAAGCTCGCGTGTAACGTTTCGCCGTTGATCTCACGACGTTCATGTTTATCTCATTGTAAAAGAAACGAGCGCGGAAGTCATTGTGTTGCGTAATAATATGCTAAAACTAAAGTATAATTGGGCGGTTATCTTTGCTTAAAAAGCAGGATCCTAACGGTGCTGAAGAAAAATTCGTAGACCTCTTATTGAGATAACTAGGATTTATTTCGACTTGCTTTGACAGTTTCTTCTGGAACAAGATAAGGACCATCGGGGTTTATATCACGGAAATGCTGAATCATTTCTTGTTGTGCAAAAGATATGAACCGACTGACTCAGAGTAGTTTCTCAGTATAGTAAAACTGCAGGCATATTAGATTTACAATTAAATATAATCTATATATATGACGGGATACTTTTATTATACGTATATATTAATCGCGGAAAGGTTAATTTACTTCAATTTAATTAAAATTTGAGTTTTTATTTATTTTAATTTGTTTTACTTTAGATTTAGATTAACATAAATTTGATTAATATAAATTATTATAATAAAATTTAGATTAATATAAATTAATATAAATTAATCTTTTTATATATAAATGCTAATATTAGATTTACCCAGGTAGCATTAATGTCTAAAAAAACATCATTAAGATGTCTTTAAAATGCCAGATATCTTAAAAATGTCTTTATGATATCTTTTAGACATTAATTGCTACCTGGGTATTTTATGATTTAAGTTATTACAGAATGACTATAAAAAATATTTTAAGCAAAATAATCTAAAAATTTTCTGCTTATTAATATTTATTATGTGTTTTATATCGATATAATAATCAAATTGCACACATATTAGAATTGCAGAAATAATAAATTACTCAATTTTCTAATTACAATTAAATTATTATATTAAAAGCTAATATATATATTATTTTACAATTTAAATTTTAATTTCTTGACGTACTTTTCTATTTCAATGCAATGCTTTTGTATATGTTAATGCAGACAGTTCAAAAACTTACGGCGAATATTTCCTGAAAGAAGTTGCAAAGATTATTCCATGGAAGTTGTCAAGGCCGCGACCTTTCTGAAGAGGATAGTAAGTTGGAAAAGAATCCACAGCGGAAATGTGATGCGATGGGAAAACGAAACAAACGGGAATAATTCGTGAATAAGTCATGACGCGAGATATTTCCGTTTCCTTACGCATTATAAAAATCATCACAAAAGAAGAAAAGCCAAATAAATTCTGTGGGAAGGGATAGTTCTGTGTGCATAATTCTTGCATTAATATCTTAAATAATATTTTGTTATTTGCATACAAAGATCTCATCGGCTGTATTTTAATTCAAGTAACACAATAATTTAATAACATAATTTAAAAAATAATAATACTGCATTTTATATTTTAATAATTAATTATGTAAATCTATGTGTTATCATGTACCTATTATGTAACTGGCCAATACACAATAATACAATATAAAACAAATATGTAAATTAATTAACTATAGACTTTCTTAAATACTTAAATTAACGAAAAACAAGGAAATGTGAGCTTTGAAAGTCAAACGCGGTTAGTTATGCGTGAGTTGATGCTATGTAACATTTAGTTAATAATTTAATACAAATTATATCGTACGTTTTGACTCTACTTTGAGTCATCTTCAGCGACGCGGTGACAGATAAATTGGATAATCTCAAGTTTTCCGACAAGCATAAAATGAGTACCTATATATAAAAATTGAATGTATAAAGATAGTGTAATTTTCGAGAAAAAATACCAGAAAAATTATTTAGTCTTCAAAATGTTTAGATTAGAAAAACAAAAATTGGGATTGACCGGCAAAGAAATGTAAAATTCACTCATCAAATCAAGTCCAGAGAATGTGAAATTGACAAACTGAAGCCTTAAGAAAGACAACAAAAACTGGGATAATTTTTAAGCGGCGATGGTTGATATAATCGAAACAATGATACGATCACAGAACGTCTACCTGTTTCCAATTAAATAACAGCTGGTTCGTCCGACTGCAAATCACGTCTGTAAAGTTGGCAACTCTTTTTCAAAATTTGAAAAAAATTATTGGAGTTCTGGATGCCCCAGCAAGAGTTCTAAAGTTCTCTATCAATTTTAGAAAGAGTTCCGTCGATTAAAGTGACGAAAACACCATTTCAAAAATGGGAAGGCTAACTTCATGGCGCCCATCATTTTTGAAAAAATCAATTTTTTTATGGTGGATTCGGAAGTGTTTCAAAGAGTTCTAGAGTTCCCTATAGGTTTTAGAAAGAGTTCCGTTGAAATAACCCCAAAAATAAAAAAAAATCATTTAAAAAACAATTAATTTTATAGTGGATTCGGAAGTATTTCGAAGAGTTCTAAAGTTTCCTATAAGTTTTAGTAAGAGTTCCGTTCAAATAACCCCAAAAATCGATAATAAAGTGGATAAATGTTGATCGTACCGGCTTTCTCGAGGTTTAAAAAATTAATCAATAATGCTGACCGCCGGAACTCCTTGGAACTCGTTAAAGGACATTTGGAACTACACGAAAAATGTAATAAAACTCCTAGAACTGTCGAAATCACAAAACGGCTGAGTCATATAGCCGAAAATCTGGATTTCTCGGGGTTTAAAAATTGTTTAAACAATGATTCAATAATGCTGAGCGCCGGAACTCCTTGGAAATGGTTAAAGGACATTTGGAACTACACGAAAAATTTAATAGAATTCCCAGAACTGTCGAAATCACAAAACGGCTGATTCATATAGCCAAAAATCTGGATTTCTCGGGGTTTAAAAATTGTTTAAACAATGATTCAATAATGCTGAGCGCCGGAACTCCTTGGAAATGGTTAAAGGACATTCGGAACTACACGAAAAATTTAACAGAACTCCTAGAACTGTCGAAATCACAAAACGGCTGACTCATATAGCCGAAAATCTGGATTTCTTAGGATTTAGAAATTGTTTAAACAATGATTCAATAATGCTGAGCGCCTGAACTCCTTGGAACTCGTTAAAGGACATTCAGAACTACACGAAAAATTTAATAGAACTCTTAGAACTGTCGAAATCGCCGGACGGTCAGCATTATTGATTAATTTTTTATGTAATTTTTAAACTTTGAGAAATCCACATTTTCGGGTATACAATGAGTTAGCCGTCCGGCGATTTTAACAGTTCTAGGAGTTCTGTTAAATATTTCGTGTAGTTCCGAATGTCCTTTAACGAGTTCCAAAAAGTTCCGGCGCTCAGCATTATTGAATCATTGTTTAAACAATTTTTAAATCCCGAGAAATCCAGATTTTCGGCTATATGAATCAGCCGTTTTGTGATTTCGACAGTTCTAAGAGTTCTATTAAATTTTTCGTGTAGTTCCAAATGTCCTTTAACGAGTGCCAAGGAGTTCCAGCGCTCAGCATTATTGAATCATTGTTTAAACAATTTTTAAACCCCGAAAAATCCAGATTTTTGGCTATATGATTCAGCCGTTTTGTGATATTTTTAGTGATGGACGACAAGACAAGAGTTTCAAGATCTTGTCTTGTCTTGTCTTGATTTTTCAAGACAAGAACATAAATTTCTTGTGCTTGATAAAATAGAAACGAGACAAGATTTAACAAATCGAGCTCAAGACAAGACAAGACAAACTAATCAAGATTCTTGATTATTGACAACTAAAATTAGAAAATTACAAATATATATGTATATTTATACAGGGTGTCCCATTTTAACTTAGACAGCTGAATAACATAAAAAATTGCAATGTAATCAAAAAATGTTTTAGACAAAAGTCGTATGGTTTCAAGGGGGACATAAGATGGTGGCAATGATTTGACCTTGGATGATCGTTTAAAGCTCACGTGAACGTTACCTCCAATTTCTTACATGCAACCCCCTATATTGTAGTATATCGTTTGAAAGGGCATAAAATAAGAAAATTTTTGGGGCTAACCAGAGGTTAATACGATAACCCGTTCGGGAGTTATTTAAGGTCAAAGTTGGAAAAAGTCAATTTTTGACCTTAAATAACTCCCGAACGGGTCAACGTATTAACCTCTGGTTAGCGCCAAAAATTTTCTTATTTTATGCCCTTTCAAACGATATACTACAATATAGGGGGTTGCATGTAAGAAATTGGAGGTAACGTTCACGTGAGCTTCAAACGACCATCCAAGGTCAAATCATTGCCACCATCTTTTGTCCCCCTTGAAACCATACGACTTTTGTCTAAAACATTTTTTGATTACATTGCAATTTTTCATGTTATTCAGCTGTCTAAGTTAAAATGGGACACCCTGTATATATATATATATAACTTTGTCCAGAAAATAACAGCGCCAATAAGAAACGCTCATCGAGAACAAACGGCCATAAAATTTGGACTACTTTCTTACTTTTCAATCTTTTTTTTGTATAGTGAAATCGCAAAAGTTGTCTGCATCGGCAAACCATGCTCGTGGAACGGTTAAATGCAATATGCAAATGGTTAAATCTATTAGTAAAAATTAAAGTCCTAGATTATCTAGGACTCTAGTAAAAACCAATCGCTAGAGGTGCGTTCCACTTAACGCTCACAACGCTCGTGAGCATCATTGGTCCTTGTTTAACATTTGACAAACGATGAAATGATTCTATGAGCGTTGCGAGCGTTAAGTGGAACGCACCCTAGGTGAGCAGGCTGGCGTTCCAAAACTCAATCTGACCAATGCGGACAACCTTCTGACTCTCACTGTACAATACCTACCTTTCTTTAAAAAGTAAGTTTTTAGAGATTATATTATATCATTCTTTTTTGTATATAATAATGTTCAAATAATAATATTGTAAAGGAATATATAATATATTACACTTATACCAAATAATACCAAATAATACCAAAATTTGAAAGAAAAAGAAATTGTAATAATTAAGTCTTATTAATGAACCTTAATAAAGCCTTAAACATTAAATTTTAATAAAACATAAACGTTTAAATATAAATGTTTGTGTAAAATTATAATAATATTTAACACAAGACAATACTTAATAAAGTCTCTTAATATTTGATATTCATATCTACTCGTACTCTTACCAGTAATACAATTTTATGTTGAATTTTAAATTTTAATAACATTTTGTAAAATTTTTTTATTTTTTTATATATTTAGTAAATTTTTTTTCGCAAAAATATATTTTTTTATAACTTTTATAAAAAATCTAAAAAATAATAGAATTAAAATGGTGCAAATCAATATTTATACATATAAAAGTACCAAGAATCTTGCAAGAATCTTGCAAGAATCAAGACAGGATATTGATTGTCAAGATCAAGACACAATGATTCTTGATTTTAAAAATCAAGACAAGACAAGTATGTCCGAGTCTTGTCTTGTCTTGTCTTGAATCCATCACTAGATATTTTGACAGTTCTAGGAGTTCTATTAAATTTGTCGTGTAGTTCCGAATGTCCTTTAACGAATTCCAAGGAGTTCCGGCAGTCAGCATTATTGATTAATTTTTTAAACTTTGAGAAAGCCGTACGATCAACATTTATCCATTTTATTATCGATTTTTGGGGTTATTTGAACGGAACTCTTACTAAAACTTATAGGAAACTCTAGAACTCTTCGAAATACTTCCGAATCCACCATAAAATTAATTTTTTTTAAGCTTAATTTTTTGAAATTTTTTATTTTTGGGGTTATTTCAACCTTTCTAAAACCTATAGGGAACTCTAGAACTCGTTGAAACACTTCCAAATCCACCATAAAAAATTGATTTTTTTAAAAATGATGGGCGCTGTGAAGTTAGCCCCCCATTTTTAAAATGGTGTTTTCGTCACTTTAATTGACGGAACTCTTTCTAAAATCGATAGAGAACTCTAGAACTCTTGCTGGGGCATCTAGAACTCCAATGATTTTTTTCAAATTTTGAAAAAGAGTGGCCAACTTCACAGACGTCTGCCAATCGTTGATTGAGGTCAAAGGCTAAACATAACTTACTGTTATTGTACCTATATTCGGTAAAGAGTTATAGGTAAAAAGAAATGTAAAGGAGAGGGGATTTAAATTAATGACAATAGGGTAACACAAATAAAAAATATAACCGTTATATTAATTCCGAGAATAAGTAATTGAAATTTTTATGTTAGTAGAGTGAACGTAATGAGCAAGATTTACAATTTACTTAAAATTGAAGCATATGCATGAATATACTTAGAATGTATATACTCTGTTAACTCTGTGCCTAATTGTGAGTTAATTTTATTAAGGGGGAACAACACTTTGAAGTTCAAAAAAAGCGTGTTTTTTAATTGTCAATTATTTTTTAGACACACATATTTCGTTGAAATATTATTGATTGAGGGTTTAAATGTGCATATATCAGGCAATATTTAAGAATTTTTCCTACTAAACATACATACCTCTTTAATGATCGCATTATAGAGATCGCTGTAGAAAGCTGCTCAGCTAGCTTCATGGTTTCCCACTTTGTTCACGTTCAGCTCATTTATGAAAAAAATATTTAACATTTTTAAAATCTATATTAATGTAGTTTTAGTTAAGCGAGGGAAATTAAATTATAAAACAAAAATGTTTTAAAACGTCTCATTTAAAAAAAAAAGGCAAACTTTAAAACAAAAGTTTTAATCTTTTTGACACAATTAAAATTGTATGTTTGCCATTTCAGAAACTAATTGTTTAAATAAAAATCTTTTATTGTCTAAAATTTTCACATTCTGCCAATTAAATTCTTGGTTGATTCTATGTTCGTAATGACAGAAAGAGGTGGTTGTGTTCCTGCGGATGTGCGATGTTCTGATATTCTGGTTTTTAGTTGTTTTATCGTTTGTTTCATTAGGATGCGTCGCGATCTTTGCAGGATATGTTATATACACAACGTTCTTCTTTCAATTCATCGGAAGTGTTTTTATGGACTTTGATAAAATTTTCCAAGTTTGTTGAGACTACAATGAGATAATCTTATATCTAAATCTAAACCTTTGGTAACATTCTTGAATTTTTCCGAAATGGCTGGGATGTACGCGAGGATGCACGAAATCGTGAACCAAGGAAATACATTTTTATTTTTCTCTGTGGCATATTAGCATTGCTCTGTTTATAAGTTTGTTTATTAAAAAGAGACTTTAGTCTATTGTTAATTGTGTCAAAAACGAAATTCAATGGATAATTATTGTCTAGTAAAATATCTACACTCTCATCAGCTTAATATTTTTTAATAAAATTTCGGATGTGACAATAAGAATATTTTATCTACTATGCTCATTATTGTGCCTTTTCTTGGAAGAGAAGGTGCTGAAGTATAAAGTTTAGATATCTTCTTGAATATGTCGGTTTGTAATACCAATCAAATTCTAAATTGTTGTTGTTTTTAATAATCGTAACGTCTAGGAAATTTAATTTAGTACTACCTAGCTATTTCATTGATGAATTGAATCTAAGGATGGAAAAAATTCAAAATATTAAGTATATTATTAATTAAGCTAGGAGGAACTGCCATAGCAATATCCAAAGTAAAAAGATAAAGAAACTCCAATAATCTCTTTCTCTACAAATCTTGTAAAATGATATGTCAGCAATGATAGGAGATAACGCAGAGCCCATGGAAATTTCAAATTTTTTTTTATATATACAGGGTGCTCTAAAGAGGTACGGCAAAAATTTAGGAAGATATTCCTCACACCTAAAGGATGAAAAAATGTTATATGAACATGGGTGCGGAAACGCTTTTTTTCAGGAGTTAGAGCTTCTTTTCTGAGTATGCTAAATGAGGTAGTGACCTTATCCGCTAAGCAGAAATTAGAAAAATATTGACCTCTAATGTTATGGTTAATTGTTTACACAATAATTAATCCTAAATTGTTTCTTGTGTAAGTAATACAGTCAACAGTATTTTCAACATAACTCCTGAAAAAAGCGTTTTTACACCCATGTTCATATAACATTTTTTCATCCTTTAGGTGTAAGGAATATCTCCCTAAATTTTTGCCGTACCTTTTTAGAGCGCACTCTGTATATATATACATGTATATATACAGGGTGTACAAGAAGTGTCGGAACCCCTAAATATCTCGGAAACTACGCATTACAGAAAGAAATGTTTCATATAAAAGTTGTAGGGCTTAAAAATATCTATTTACTGGTTGTATGAGTTTGACTTCGGATGGCGTTGCCAAGGTCAGGTCAAAATTACTTTAAATTTTTTTTATGAAACCTTATTTTTTATTACGTATTCTTGTAGCTTACCTCGAGAGCTTTCCAAAACACTATAATAAAGTATTTTTTTATTAAGTACTTTATACGAGTTATTAAGGCTTGTAGTTCACAGTACCGCCGGCATTAGCATTACCCAAGGTATACCGCGTAGAGGTTGCCCGGTCGGATTTACATCTCTTGTGTGTGTGTGTGTCAGCAGAGATTATACAATGTGTATCTATGCGTATAAGGGAATTTACATGCGCAAGAACCTTTCAGGACTGTTCAACACTTTGTTTGCGAACTAAACGTTTTTACCTCTTTATTGTCTTGTAGAGCGAAACACAGAGAAAACAAAACGTAGAGCGAGGCAACAAAAAAGCGACACGCGTGCTGGCGTATTCTGAGACTATTACGCGGCGGAGTTATGCGTTTACGCAGTGGCTCGCAATTTTTGTTGTTTTCTCTCTGTCTCGCTCTACGCACACATACATACACATACACACAAGAGATATAAATTCGACCGGACAACCTCCACACGGTACATCTTGGGTAATGCAAATGCTGGCGGTACTGTGAACTACAAGATTTAATAACTCGTAAAGTACTTAATGAAAAAATACTTTATTATAGTGTTTTGGAAAGCTCTTGAGATAAGCTACAAGAATACGTAATAAAAATGGAAAGTTTTATTTAAAAAATTTAAAGTAATCTTGACTTGACCTTGGCGACGCTATCCGAGGTCAAACTCATACAGCCAGTTAATAGATCTTTTTAAGCCCTACAACTTTTATATGAAACATTCTTTTGTATAATGCGTAGTTTCCGAGATATTTAGGGGTTCCGATACTTTTATATACATACTAATTGTCGACAAAAAATATGTGGAATTCAATACTAATTGTAAGACTTAAATCTTGATCCTTAGGAATATCGCAAAATTTTTAAATGTGAAACCATCTGGTTTCACATTTGGTTGGAAACACTTTCAAGTACCAGATCAATAGGGATCATCAGATCAATAGGGATATTAATAAGGAGAAAAACAACACAGCGGGGGGAATTATGATAAAATTGCTATCTATATGTGTTTTATTATATAATTTATTTTTGGAAGCTGTTATCTATGTGACTGAAGAGTTTACATACACTTTTTGAAATAATATTGTAAAGGAAAGAAACTCTAATGAATATAATGGACTGTCTATGGACGAAGTGATAATTTTGAGAGGACATCCCGTTTTGTGGATTTTGGACAGTCCATCATGATGCTGCCCTCGGCAGCACCACACTGTTATAAATTTGTTTTATGTGTGACAATTGAAATGTATTGTTTTCTCCATCTTGTGAACAAGTCTCGAACATTGTTGGCGTTTTTATTTAATTTTTATGTATGAGTCTGTATTTTGTAGCATTAATTTCTTAAATTTTTTATTTTTATAATAATTTTTATCTAAGGGGTTACTGAAACATATTGCTCTTATCCATTCTAGTAAATGATAATACCATAAAAATATCTTTAAAAAAAAGGTAGAAAAAAGAGCGCCAAGTGTTCGCGCTATTGCGACATCTTTAATATCACTACTCCTTATAAAAAAAATAGATTTGAACAATATTGTTTTGCATAACAGCTATTTTAACGGATGCGAACACTTGGCGCTCTTTTTTACCTAATTTTTATGGTATTATATTTATTACATAAAATGGATATAAAAAAGAAAACGTTATCGTGATCATAGTCTGCTTAATCAATTGGTAACTTTTAACGCTCAATATTTGTACGTTTCTTATCTCAACTAGAAAATAATTCCGTTAAATTTTTGCTCGAAATAAAAAATTGTAGAGACTATAAGACTTAACATTTGTACAAGGAAATAAAGTGCTACTGCCCTGTTAAATTCGTAGTGTTAATTATACTTAATTTGAGTCATTTTCTTTAAACACTTCTAAAAAAAAAATTAAATATACCGATCAGGGGACCATCCTCCAATGACCTTGACCTTTACATATTTTGTCAAGGTCATAACCCTGAGTGACCTTTAAAAGTTTTTAGCCGTCGCTCGTTGTTTGTTAAAAAGTTATTAACAAAAAAAGTTTGACAAATATAGCAGTTATTTTGAGTACTAATAGACATAAATGACTGATATTTATGTGGAAATAGTACATGTATGAACGAAGGAAAGTTAGTTAAAGTAGCGAATTGTTGGAATATTAAGAAAAATTATTTAAAGCAGAGAATAGAGATTATGTGCTTCAACTTACAAAGTACATACTTGTAAAGCGCGTCACTAACCTATAGGTTAGTGGCGCGCTTTACAAGTGTGTATATAACTATCATGAATGCATTGATGCATTTTTCAATATAATGAGTTTCATATATCCATTAAATTCATTAAATACTGAATAAAATTTTTGTTTCATATATCTATTGACTTTTTAATATATCACAATTCTATGATTATTGTAAATTTTGCATATGTTAATCCAATTTCCGAAAATTTTTTGCATGACATTTTGGCTTTTTACAAGTATGTGCTTTCTAAGTTGAAGCACATACAAAGCACACACTTGTAAAGCGCGCCACTAACCTCTCACACAGAACATAATATCTAATAGATATCTAATGGATATCTTCAATGGATATCCATGATATCTACGAGATATCCATTAGATATCCATTAGATATCCAAATGTCCGCAATTTGAGGTTTAATAGATAGCCACTGGATATCCATAAAAATATCCATTGGACATCCATACCATATCCAGTGGATATTTATGCAGATAACTATATAAATATCCACTGGATATGGTATGGATGTCCAATGGATATTTTTATGGTTAGACCTCGAATTGCGGACATTTGGATATCTGATGGATATCTGATTGATATCTCGTAGATATCACGGATATCCATTAGATATCTATTAGATATCATGTTCTGTGTGAATATTGATCTGTACAAAATTACCTTTTACAAAAAGGTAAAAAAAAGACGCCAAGCACGCGTGGTGTACCCTGAAAAAATCGAAGTAGTTATCTTTGTACCTCGAAAAAATCCAAGTAATATCTTTACCTTGAAAAAATCAAAGCAACATATTTATTACAAAAAAAAAGAAATGATATCTTTAAATCGCGCCAATTAAATATATATTATATCGACAAGTAACTATTGTTCTTTTAAAAAATGTATTCTCATTAAAGTGAAAAAATTAATATAAAATGTGAAAAATTGTAGTGAAAAAAACTTGGCGCTGTTAAACATAATAATATATATTAATAAAACAATTTCTATAAATGGAAAAAGTACTTTAAATTAATGTGTGAAAGTCTCTACATTCACATTGTAATTATTAATTTAATATTTTAAATTAGTTATTTATTGCTTTCAAATATTTTAAAATTTTGCAGCGCCAAGTTTTTTTTACTACAATTTTTTACATTTTATATTAATTATTTCACTTTAATGGAAATACATTTTTTAAAAGAACAATAGTTACTTGTCGATATAATATATATTTAATTGGCGCGATTTAAAGATATCATTTCTTTTTTTTGTAATAAATATATTGCTTCGATTTTTTCAAGGTAAAGATATTACTTGGATTTTTTCGAGGTACAAAGATAACTACTTCGATTTTTTCAGGGTACACCACGCGTGCTTGGCGTCTTTTTTTTACCTTTTTGTAAAAGGTAATTTTGTACGGATATCACCCCTTTTTGTTACAGATACATCAAATGCCATAATGTCTATTGACATTGACATTTATGTCTGATAAAATCAAATGTAAATATTTTTTGTATTATAACTTACAAGAATTATATTATATCTGAGTTTGATATCCTTAAATGTGCAGTGTAGTTTGTATAAATTTATAAATCATTAAAAAAATTAAGACATAAAATATGAATATATTAGGCAAAGTCAAGTTTGTCGAGAGCACATTATGCAGTGTTTGCTTTAAATAAATTTTGTCGAAAGAAAAACAGATTTGATACAGAATTTGGCATGTACCTACAATGCTATTGGCAGAATGTCATAGTAGATAACATATGTATAGTAAAGTTTGTTAACAAAATAAGGCAATTAATAATTTATAATACAAACTACACTGCACATTTAATTAAGGATGTCACTGTCAGATATAATTTTTGTGTTATAATATAAAAAATATTTAGATTCAATTTTACACACATATATTTGATAGTCATTATTAGAGAAAAAGAGAGAGAGGGGGGAGAGGGGGAAGGGAGAGGGGGAGAGAGAGAGAGAGAAAGAGAGAGAGAGAGAGAGAGAGAGAGAGAGAGAGAGAGAGAGAGAGAGAGAGAGAGAGAGAGAGAGAGAGAGAGAGAGAGAGAGAGAGAGAGAGAGAGAGAGACATAGATATGTTTATTTATGCCCAAGCATAGCTATAGGGCAAGGATACAATATACCAAGTTACAATTATACTGTAAAGTAACAATAAATCAGAAAAAATACATAATTCATAAACTACAACATACTCAGTATAAAGTAACAAGAATCATAACATATAACAATGTACAACTTAAAAACTAAACGCACTTAAAACTAAACTACTTAACACTAATAACGCTACTCAAAGCCAATCGACCCAATACTGCCACTCAAACGCCTGACACCCCACCAACGGCAATCAAAAAGAAGAGAAAAGAAAAATAACATATTAGAATCAGAAGAAAGCTGGTAGACTTAGTCAGACTCAGATGCCTGCAGAAATGATCGGAGGAGGCTCTTAAATGATGCAAGAGAAGATGCAGATGTTATATTGCCAGGGAGAGAATGCCAGAAACAGATTGCAGAGATATGAAAGGAGTTTCTATAGGTAAACCGTTCTATGAGCAGGCAGATGGAAGGTCTGAGAAGAGGTGACCAGTCGTTCGGATCTCCTCAGGGATGGATCAGGTGCAGTAAAGAGTTCACGCAGGTAAGATGGTGAACGCAAATGGAGGACCCGATACATCTGGCAGCCCAAGAAATAAAGTCTCCTATTTTCGACACGGAGCCATCCCAACTGACGCCTATACGGAGTTATATGTTCATCACGCCTGAGATTGTAGATGAATCGGATACTACAATTTACAAGCCTTTGTATTTCGTGTTTAACTCATCCGTCAAGCCATGATACACTAGACAGCAGTAGTCGATGTGAGGCATAATTAAGGTGACGACAAGCTTTATTCTCAATGCAGTAGAGAGAGAGTTCTTGTTGAACTTGAGATTATATAGCGCATAATGAACTTTTTGTGAGACAAGCAAGATGTGCTTCCTCCAAGAAAGACTGGACGTAAAGATAACACCCAAGTTTCTCACCTCACTTACAAAAGGTAGAGGCATGTCGTTCACTACTACAGGTGGTAAGAGATTGAGATCAATATTATTTATATGCGCTTGACTCCCGAATATGATAACTTTTGACTTAGCCGGATTGAGTTTAAGACCGTTCAATTCGGCATAATCAAAAATGGCTTTGGCATCTCTAGAAATCAATTCAAGACCACGAGTGATGTCAACCGGCGGACACGAAAGATAGATCTGAACATCATCAGCAAATAGCATGTGATGTGCATAAAGCAAAACACGGCATATATCGTTGATGTAGAGAGAAAATAACTGAGGAAGAGAGAGAGAGAGAGAGAGAGAGAGAGAGAGAGAGAGAGAGAGAGAGAGAGAGAGAGAGAGAGAGAGAGAGAGAGAGAGAGAGAGAGAGAGAGAGAGAGAGAGAGAGAGAGAGAGAGAGAGAGAGAGGGGGGAACGCGAGCGGGGAACGCGAGCGGGGAACGCGAGCGGGGAACGCGAGCGGGGAACGCGAGCGGGGAACGCGAGCGGGGAACGCGAGCGGGGAACGCGAGCGGGGAACGCGAGCGGGGAACGCGAGCGGGAAATGCGAGCGGGGAACGCGAGCGGGGAACGCGAGCGGCGAACGCGAGCGGGGGACGCAAGCGGGGGACGCGAGCGTGACCGCGAGAAAGAGCAATACGTACGATAGATATAACCTCGCCATCCTCGCTCAGGGTGTATCCCAGGAACCAGCCATCCACAAGGCGCGAACTCTGTCACTCTAGCACTCATGTACTCCGTTTGGAGTGTTCGGACGCGACGACGCGGACGGAATATTTCTCGACGACGCGACGCGGACGTCTAAGTCCCGGTCTACAATCAGTCATATGTCGGAGTCGGATGTCGGAACGTAACCGATGGACCAATGAGATAATTTCTTTTTTGCAAACGAATTTTCTTCATTGGACCATAGGCTAAGTTCCGACATCCGACTCCGACATATGACTGATTGTAGACCGGGACTAAAGCAGCCCATGACATGTACGAGTTTGATTCGCGAGCCGGACTCAAACGTTTTTCACCACACACACACTCCCGAATAGTCCCGAAATTTGGCTCGTCGGACGCCGAGCCCGTCTCGTAACATCTCACCCACGAATGAGTAGAAACCCAGCCGAGCCGGACTCGCGACGTGTATGGGCAGCTTTATGGTTATGTTATGTTTACATGTGTCACATCACATGTGATCGAACTAACGCCAGCGCCGCATCGCATAACGGCAAGGACATGAACTGGACAAAATCTCAGACACTACAGTGCTGCGCCGCGCGCCGTGGCGAGACTAGCAAACGGAGAAGTACGTATCTTAATGTAAAATTTTCAGGTCTGGACTTTTGCATCGCAATATATTTTTTTGTAGGCCACGTAGGGAAAAAATAAAAATACTTTCATTATATAAATTTGGTCCAAGCTTTCCATTGAGCCTAGTTAGAACTTGATCCGTTCACTAGTTATCGAGATCTAAAAATCTCGAGCACTCTCAACATATATATAACTCGTCGCGTCGCGTATATAGAGCCACGGCTGTCTCGCTCCGCGCGTACTTGGCGCGAGACACTACCGTGTCTCTTGATTAGATATCTGCGTTGATATCTACTGACTGTCTTATATATGTATATTATCCTATATAAATAGGATAAGTTGGTTATAAATTTATAAAAACAAAATATAGTCTTATATGTTTATATCATCGCAGCAATGTTGCTGGCAAAAATATGTTTTGCGGATGTCATAATTTTGCTTTGCCTGGACCTGCTTATATTCGCTCTCAGCTGAAATTTACTTACGAGTTAATCACACCATTATGCACCACCTATCGGTGTCATTACAAGCTACCACGGAAAGATGCGCTACCGTGCATCTTTCTGAAAATATCTCAGAAAATTCTTAACGAAAGAAAGTTGCATTATAGTGTTTTAAAAACGTCTCGACAAGGGCTACAAGAATATGCAAAAAAACTATTTTTTTTTAAACCCCCTATAGGGTTTCATTTAAAAAGTTTAAGATGCTTTTGATCAAGAGTACCTAAAATTTTTTATATAGAAGCCCCAATTTTTTATTGCATATTTTTATAGCCTTTGTCAAAACGTTTTTAGAAAACTATAATAAAGTTTTCTTTTGTTAAGACATTTCTGAGATATTTAAAATTTAAAAAAAAACGTGAGTAGTCGGCCTGACTGGCAGTAATTTCCGTTGGAACACCATTACTAGGTCAGGTGTATCAAATACGATAAGATAATTATTCGCCAGTGATAAATTAATAAAATATGAGTAGTTGGCCTGACTGGCAGAACATTTTTCAATGTTCATATCAAAAAGACGTTATACACACCGTCGACCGAAGAAATCGGTGCTCCATCTTATATGTGTTATTGCGAAGAAATATTACCATAGCCTCAGTGGTCGAATTGGCACGACACCCGCACGGTATACGGGAGGTTCCAGGTTCAAACCCTGGCTGGGGTAATATTTGTTCGCAATAAAAATTTTTAATATAACATCAACTAAGGACCCAAAGTACGGGTCGAAACGTCGTAAAATTACTGCCAGTCAGGCCGACTACTCACATTTTATTAATTTATCACTGGCGAATAATTATCTTATTGTATTTAAAATTTTGTCATAATGTTTTTAATATAAAATATGAAATTTTTCGTAAAGTATTCACTTTTTGATAACTTTACCTTGATACTTTTATACATAGAATAATCAAAGAAATCGAATAATAATATTAATTTTTACATTTGCAATTTTTTAAAATTGTTTGCCCACAAAATGCAATCAAATTTTTTAAAATAAATTTGTCTGTTTTTTTACATCATTTAATTTCTTTCATTATCGTGAGAATATCGTGTAGATGTTCTTTTGAAAATCCCCCGTATATCTCATTTATCTCAACAAGGGGTGCATTCGGGGAGACGCTATTAACGCTATAAATGCAAACGCTATAAACTACGTTCGGGGAGCCAATAGCGCGATGGCGATAGCAAGCTTCCCGAACGCAGCTTTAGAATAAAATTGCAATATGGCCGATGATGCGAGTTGTGCGAGTACCAAGTGTGAATAACAAACGAGTTTTTTATTTTAACTTTATTTATTGAGTTTTATGTCATTATTTTACCTACAACTTTTATTTGATCATAATTACACAGCAAATAGAATACTACCTACATAACCTGTATCATCAATTATTTACCATTCTTTGCACTCGCAGCATCTTCTGGAGACAACTTCATAGAATAATTTATTCCATTTTCTTCATCAAACAGATTAATTTCAACGTCACTTGGTCCTTGGTCCATTGTTGGAATTGACATTGGTTACGTTTCGTTATCTGTATAGTATTCGGAAAGCAGCCCCTATACGCAATCAAGTGTTCGAGGAGAGAATAAGCGCCAATAGCATTTCGTGCCTCACCTCGAAAATAATAGCGAAAATAGCGCGAGTGATGACGTCACGCTGCCTTTAGAGTGACGTCATCATCGTATATCATAGCGCCACAAAGCGTCTCCTCGAACGGTTTTGGACGATAATTGTGCTAATAACGTGCTCCCCGAATGCACCCAAGATATCCTCTAAATATTCTGTACAAAAGTGTTTTAGTATATATATGTAAAGATATACTGATAATATTTTATAGATATTAAGATATATTTTAGATAAATTTAGTATATTCCGCAGATCTTCTTTGTTATATGGGTGGATAATACATGGATATCTAGTGGATATCTTTGACAGATATTTTGTGGACATAGATATGTGGATAACATATGGATATCTTTGACAGATATTTTGTACACATGGATATGTGGATAACACATGGATATTTAATGGATATCTTTGAAAGATATATTGTGGACATGGATATGTGGATAACATGTGGATATCTAATGGATATCTTTGATAGATATTTTGTGGACACGGATATGTGGATAACACATGGATATCTAATGGATATCTTTGATAGATATTTTGTGGACATGGATATGTGGAAAACACCTGGATATCTAATGGATATCTATGATAGATATTTTGTAGACATGGATATGTGGATAACACCTGGATATCTAATGGATATCTCTGCTAGTTATTTGAGAGATATGGATATTTTGTACATCTATTAGATATCTATTAGATATCCATAGTAGACATGGACATCATATGGATATGTAGACATTCATTGGATGTCTATTAGATATTTTGTTCTGTGTAGGATAGGTTAGTGACGCGCTTTACAAGTATGTGCTTTGTAAGTTGAAGCACATACTCTCTATTCTCTGCTTTAAATAACTTTTCTTAATATATCAACAATTCGCTACTTTAACTAACTTTCCTTCGTCATACATGTATTATTTCCACATAAATATCAGTCATTTATGTCTATTAGTATTCAAAATAATTGCTATATTTGTCAAACTTTTTTTGTTAATAACTTTTTAACAAACAACGAGCGACGGCTAAAAACTTTTGAAGGCTACTCAAGGTCATGACCTTGACAAAATATGTCAAGGTCAAGGTCAAGATCATTGGGGGATGGTCCCCTGATCGGTATATTTACCAAAAAACATGCAGTTGCTTCAATTAAACGTCTACGTCACGGGCTGCCACAAGCATAAACAGTTAATTCAATTGGATATTATTTGAGCCAAATATTTAGATTATTAAGGACGTTCTCCGGAAAATCGATTTTCTTCAAATTTTCTTGAAACTTTGAATATATGTTAATGGTGAATATACGTTAGGTGTGCTTTATGCGTGGGTATAAATTTTAGTACCCCTTGCGGTATTAAAAATCGAGATACTGAGCTTCAAACCGGAAAATCGATTTTCTCTAATTTTTTTGAAACATTGAATATACGTTAATATAGGTGTGCTTTATGCGTGGTATAAATTTCAGTACCCCTTGCGATATTAAAAATCGAGAAATCGGGATACTGAGTTTTAAAGTTTAGACTTTTAACACGAGATTCCTATTCCGAGCTATTGTGAAAGAGACATTATATGAATTGTGAAAAGAGTGTTCTCTAAATGTTTTTGAAAAATTAGTACATGATGCTCCATAAAAATAGAAATAATATGCGATAAGTGTCAATACCACTTACGGTACTCGTCTTCGAAAAATACTTGCGTAAAGTACGCGATTTGATTAATTTTTCGCTCGGTTTAGAGTGACAAACATGAATACAAACTTTAAAATGTTATAAATATCTTTTAAAATTGCAAATAATTGTAAGTTACCATTTTATTTTATTTATTTTATTTTATTTATTTATTTTATTTTATTTTACTTTTTTGCGCTTCTGCGCATGGGAAGCGGAGGGAAACAGCTAAATGGTTCTCATCTTTTTTCTCTCAACAAATGGGACAAATATATATAAGAATAATGATTCGTTCAAGTTGAGCACCACTGGAAGCCAGAGAACGTTTTTAAAACAACCATCTGATGTTTTCGTTCAAATAATATCCAATTGAATTAACTGTTTATGTTTGTGGCAGCCCGTGACGTAGACGTTTAATTGAAGCAACTTTATTTTTATTTTCGTGTATAAGTTGCCACTACTCCTATTCAATATGTCGTTAATTTAATTAAAACAATGTTGAGTTAACTAAATCAATGGAGTTAAAATAATACTATATTGTGTTCAAAATAATATACTTTGATACACATGGTTGTTATAAATAACAAAATGTGTTATTTAACTCAAGGTATTGTTTATACTTATAATAATTTTGTGATAATGATCTTTGGTACACAAATTCGATATTTGTTATATTTGTGTCAGGAATTATTACATTACATTGTTAATCGCCGTGATTTATATATACTTAACAATCTATGTAGAAAATGACTTTAGTGTTAATAACGAGGTTAATAATAATTAATTTTATGAGCTTTGCAAATTATTATTAAACTTTTATTAAATTTTATTTTTAGATAAACATAACATTAACTTTTACATGAAAAAAAAATATAGACGAATTTTGCTCAACGTTTGTGATACGCCTCAAAAAATTATGAAATATAAATTAAAAGGCAATTGCAAATGTAAGAATAGATCAATACACTAAAACTTTTGATAATCCATAAAGCATCATTTGTTCAAGAACGAGAGTAATTCGTTGCCGTTTAGTACATATAACGAAGGTAATGGATAATAAGGGTAAGACGTATATAAATTATATGTTATAATCAATTTATACAGGGTGTTCCAGACCTCACGTATAACCCGTTAATGACAGATCCCTGAGATTATTTGGAAGCAAAAATCCTAATGCCAAAATGTCGAGGCTGCTACAGTATTTGAACGGGAAAGGTTTAAAGTTGACCAATCAGCTTGTCTAAATTTCGCGCGCTCAGGGATGTCGCATATCGAAACGGCTCTTCCACACTTCACTCAACTCGATAGAAATATTTGAAATTATTATTTCTTTTATTTTTTCGTGCTCTATTCTCTAGACTGACTTCCTAAATTGTTGTACGAAAACAGGATACATGTCGAATTGTAAAGTATTCATGTAAAGCGTGCCGCGGACAAATGACATTTAATTCTCATAATCGGTACAAAGTATAATGTGCTGCATAAAATGTCGATTAGAAAAAAAGATATTATTGAGAAATAAAAATACTATAAATACTAACGTGTTTGGAAATAATTTTAAAAATTGTTTTATTAATTTTTTTGAAGAAGTACGTTTTCCAGAATGTAGACAAATAAATTATAATGTAGTTTTGCGATTGCTGTGTCGCGTGCGAGAAACAGACTTTCTAGAACCCAACAGACAAATTAATGTTGTCGTTGAACGTTGCATTCGTATGATACAGAACGGAGAAGTGGTCTTCCAAACTGTGAACGATACGCATCTTTTTTGCAGTTGCTATGTGTAGAATTGCAAGACTACAATAATTCAAGATCGGTTTCCATTCAATGACAGCCGATGTATCGTTCACAGTTTGGAAGACCACTTCTGCGTCTTGTATCGTACTAATGCAACGTTCAACGACAACATTAATTTGTCTGTTGGGCTCTAGAAAGTCTGTTTCTCGCACGCGATACAGCAATCGCAAAACTACATTATAATTTATTTGTCTACATTCTGGAAAACCGTACTTCTTCAAAAAAATTAATAAAACAATTTTTTAAATTATTTCCAAACATGGTAGTATTTATAGTATTTTTTTCTCAATAATATCTTTTTTTCTAATCGACATTTTATGCAGCACATTATACGTTAAACCGTTGGTCCAAACACTATATGGCAATATCCACCATGCCAGGGTGCTGTGGGCTAATCACCCGCATATCTGAATTTAAAGCGATTACTGAAACCTCCTTGGAGGCCCTAATGTTCCGCGAGGAGTGAAAGGATCTATACATACATCACCTTATTAATTAAAATGTGTCTATTTTATATTTTAGGAACTTTACGTCGCCAGCCAATAATTAAAAAGTTGTGGTTATTTAAAATCGACCCAACTGGCCATATTTATTATTAAGGTAAACGTACCAATGCCTGGACACGTACCTATTTCTGGACACCTATATCATTTATGAGTATAACGCAAATTAAAATTAAAAATAAAAATTTTTTTTGTATTTTTTAAAACTTTAGTTATAGTATCCAAACGTTTATTTCCATAAATTTATATTTTTTAAAAGGTTTCTAGACATAAATACGTGTCCAGGCATTGGTACATAACCTATTCTTAAGTGTCCCGGCATTGGTACACTGAGAGAAAAAAATAGTTGAAATAACTATAATCTCACTATATTTTATAGTTATTTTTGGCATCAACTATATATTTATAGTTTAGTTAAACATACAAAATATAGTAAAATGGACACAGATTTATAGTCAGCCTTACTATGACATGAATTAGTCTAACCATATGAAATGGTTATTATCATTTTATATTTGCAATCCTACTATATTTTTACTTAAAATGATTATAATTTATGGTAAAAATTTTACATGGGTCAGTTATACTATGTCTATATTGTTATTATAACCAACATTATGGTAACATTTACTATAAATATGATAATTCTAACTATAATTATTTTACTATGTCATTATGGTTCTAAATACCATATATTTTTCTCTCAGTGTACATTTACCTTAATTGCACAACGTTTCAGCCATGGGTTTTGGCCCTTCTCAAGTAACAGTTAAATACATTGCAAACTTTACATTGGTAATTTGCTTAAAATAATAGTTTAAAATTACGAAGGAAAACAATAAAATAAAAAGGGACAAAATAAAATAAAATTCTTACAAGTTTGCGCGTCAAGTATCAAGTAAATATAGTGCGGCATCGAGATGATAGAGAAAACTCCTGTTGAGAAGCGCGTTTGTATCATTCCATGACTCGCAGTAGAATGTTTAAAGTTAAAAAGCGTTAAGAAAATAAAACATTAGTGTCAAGGTGTTATAAACAAAGAGAAATAAAATAATAAACACCAGCCAGAGAATTACGTGGTCCTTATTATTTTGTCGTAAATCACGTTTAGATTATCAGTGTCTTTTTGCAAATTAATCGTGTCATGAAATTTCTTGATGTAAAACATTTCAGCTATTTCTCTTTTTCTGGTGTATTTTTCCTTGTGTAAGATCCCAGGTTTACGCCAGTTAAAATTGTGATCGTGTGTAAGGCGGTGTTTGCTAATCACGGAGTGATTACTTACGTGTTTTTTAATGTCAACTTGGTGTTCTTTAAAGCCCCGGACACACACTTTTCCGTAACAGTAACAGTAAGGATTCGAGCAACGCGATTGGTCAAAATCTTCATCATCATCATCATCAATGGCGCTACAGCCCAAATCGAGCCTTGGCCTCCTCAAGTCGTCTCTTCCAGCTCTCTCGGCTCCCCGCTGCTCTCCTCCAGTTCTTAATCCCCAGGAGTGCGTCGGAGTCTCTTCCAACGCTGTCCTCCCATCTCAGACGTGGCTTGCCCACGCATCTTCTTCCTCCCGGTTTTCCCTCTAGCATTTTCTTGGGGACTCTGGCTGGTGGCATGCGTTGCACGTGTCCCGCCCATTGCAGTCGTTGTATTCTTACATATGCTGAGAGCTTAATTTCTCCATAAAGTTGGTATAGCTCATGGTTATACCGCGCTTTCCATACTTCTTCCTCTCTTACCGGCCCAAAGATCCTGCGGAGTATTTTTCTCTCAAAGCGGTCCAGCGTGTCTGCGGATTTGTTTGTAATGCTCCACGATTCACATCCATACGTTACCACCGTACGGAGTATTGTTTTGTACATTCTTATTTTTGTTTTCCGGTGGATACTTCTGGACCTGAAAAGCGGCCATAATGTAAAATACATTCTGTTTGCCGCCGTGATCCTTCTCCTTATTTCCACCATCTCGTCGTTGTTCTTGTTTAAATTGGAACCCAGGTATACAAACTCATCCACTGTTTCGAATTTGTGTGTGCCGATCGTAACGCTTTGACCTAGTCTTCTTCTGGGGTTTCTACTTAGTCTCATTAACTTGGTTTTGTCCTCGTTAATTTCCAAGCCGACGCTTCTCGCGGCAGATTCCATCGAGTAGAACGCCTCCTCGACGTCCGACATTGATCTCCCCATCACATTCAGATCATCCGCGTACCCCACGATTTGCCTCGATTTACTCATTATAGTCGCGTTTGTGTCGACTATTGTTCTCCGTATTACGTGTTCCAGGACCAGGTTGAAGAGAGTTGGTGCCAGTCCGTCGCCCTGCTTTAGTCCCCGTGACACTTCGAAGGCATCTGTCAGTTCTTGGTTTATTTTCACTTTGCATCGTGTGTTGAGCATTGTCATCCTGATGAGTCGCACCATTTTCGGGGGGATGGGTCAAAACCTTACTGTTACTATTACGGAAAAGTGTGTGTCCGGGGCTTAAGGCCTCCACACACACATTTTCGTAACAGTAACAGTAAGGTTTCGACCAATCCCGTTGCTCAATTCGGCCGTCTGTAACAGTAACCGGCCAAATCGAGCAACGCGATTGGTCGAAACCTTACTGTTACTGTTACGGAAATGTGTGTGTGGAGGCTTTTAACCCTTTTCTATACGTGTCTCTTAGTTTGTCCGATACGCTATGCAAGTAACTCTGACAGCTGCGCTCAACGCCGCTCAACGGTCACTTTCCGCAACTCTGGGAGTATTAATAATCCGAAAATGAATAATATTCCAAGTGTTTCTTATAATTTGTTACAGAAAAATCGAGCAAATTGGATGTTTCAATAGTGAACAAAAGAATCCTAAGCTACAATTTTATTGATTTCCTGAACGCCTATGGAAAGAAAAGAGAAGAAAAAATGGATTGTGGCAGTAATTCGTCAAACGTAAGTATACAAAAAAAGAGTAGTTTTTATCAAATTCTTTTTGATAAATATGAAAAGAAAATTAACTAAAAATCAATCTATATATTATATTTTATTTTTAAGAAGTAAATGTTTTTTTTTATTAAGAAATATAAATAAAATTAATTGTTTTCTTATAATAAATTTAAACAATCAAAAATTTTAGGATAATTACGCAATTTCGATGTAGAATTGTAGAGTACAAGAATTTGTAAAATATTATAATTAATTGTACAAATATAATATACATTGTTGATTTTATACAAATAATAAATTATTTCTATAAACTAAGTTCATCGAAATCGGAGGTGAGGGATCTAAACTGTATAATTACTTAAATTATAACAAAATCTATTATTTATGGAAGCTACAAAAAGCCTTGTGTTCGGACAGAGAACATCAGAATTTGTACTTTGTAGTATTCATTTCGTGGGTGGAGTGAATAATGATCCAAGGAAAGAATTGTTTAACCCAACTTTAATTCCGTCCCTTTATACAAAAATCTGGTAAAAGTTTACAATAACTTACACAGCTCGGATTACTTTGACCTTGACATATGTTGTCAAGGTCACCCTCTTGAGTAACCTTCAGAAGGTTTTAGTCGGCGGTCGCTGTTTATTAAAAAGTTATAAACAAAAAAAGTTTGGAAAATATAGCAGCTATTTTGAGTATTGGAAGGCATAAACGACTAATATTACGTTTTTTTTTAAAGCAGAGAATACTTTATTTCGCGAGTATGTGCTTCAACTTACAAAGCACATACTTGTAAAGCGCGCCACTAACCTATAGGTTAGTGACGCGCTTTACAAGTGTGTGCTTTGTATGTGCTTTGTATGTGCTTCAACTTGGTTGTTTATAACTTTTTAATAAACAAAAAAATTTGGTGGGAAAAATTATTTAAAGCAGTGAATTGTTGGTATATTGAAAGGAAAGTTACCAATCTCTGCTTTAAATAACTTTTCTTTTAATATACCAACAATTCACTGTTTTAAATAATTTTCCCACCAAACTATTTTTGTTTATAACTTTTTAATAAACAATGACCGCCAGCTAAAACCTTCTGAAGGTTACTCAGGAGGGGGACCTTGACAACATATGTCAAGGTCAAGGTCGTTTATGCCTTTCAATACTCAAAATAACTGCTATATTTGTCAAACTTTTTTTGTTTATAACTTTTTAATAAGCAGCGACCGCCGACTAAAACCTTCTGAAGGTCACTCAGGAGGGTGACCTTGACAACATATGTCAAGGTCAAAGTAATCCGAGCTGTGTAAGTTATTGTAAACTTTTACCAAAAATCTACAGATACCAGAAGAGTTGAAAGATTAAATGCTCGTATTAAAAAATTGAAAAAAAGAGATGTCCCGCAGATAAAGAATATTATATTACATTTTTGTCATTCCTATAAATAATAGATTTTTTAATAATTTATTTGCATAAATTTAACAATGTAGGTATATAATATCCATTAAGCCTAGTTAGAATTACTTAATCCGTTGACATAGTTGTCAAGATCTCAAAATCTCGGGTGCTCTCAACTCGTCGCGTCGCGTGAAAAAATCACGTAGCGGTCTCGCGTCTCCGCGCGTATACTTGGCGCGAGACACTATACCGTGTTTTTTGATTCGTACAATTAATTTAAATATTTTACAAATTCTTGTACTCTACAATTTTACATCAAAGTTGTAATTATCCTAAAACGTTTAATTGTATAATTTATTATAAGAAATTTATTTTAGTTATATTCCTTAATTAAGAGAAACAATTACTTACTTCTTAAAATTAAAATATAGGTAATATAGATTGATTTTTAGTTTATTTTCTTTTAATATTTATCGAAAGAAAATTTGATACAAACTAATCTTTTTTGTATACTTACGTTTAACGATGTACTGCCACAATCCATTTTTTTCTTCTCTTTTCTTCCCATAGGCATCCAGAAAATTGATAAAATTGTAGTTCAGGATTTTTTCGTTTACTATTGAAACATCCGACTATACAACACATCCGATTTGCTCGATTTTTCTTGAATAAATTATAAGAAACACGGAATATTATTCATTTTCGGATTATTATACTTCTTGAGTTGCGGAAAGTGAATTTTGAGCGGCGCTGTTGGAGTTACTTGCATAGCGTTGCAGTCTGTCTAAAAAGTTCAAAGACTGATTTTTTTATAAACAAACTAGTAGCACTGTCTGTCGGACCTCTGTGGGACCTTTTAGTACTAACATTCGACTACTAACATAATTTTTTTTACGTCGTTAAAGAATGTGCATTTTAAATAGCGGCCGCGCACTTTTGGTAAGATTATAGCGCTCGTCATAATTTTTGGTCGATGATGCTCGTGGAGAGACGGCCCAATATCTCAGGTCGTCTTCTAACAATTCTCTACCTTCACGGAAATGCTTATACTATTTAAACATACATGAACGTGATAAACAGTTTTTACCGTACGCCTGATGTTTCATTAAATTATAGGCCTTTGTTGCGTTTTTTTAGAGCCGCGCGCTGTTCCATTATGAAAATTATGACGAGCGCTATAATCTTCCCAAAAATGCGCGGCCGCCATTTAAAATGCACAGTCGTTAACGACGTGAAAAATATCATGTTAGCAGTCGAATGTTAGTCCCTAACTTCGTACCGTATAACGAAAATATGTCATTTTTAAGGGTTGCTGCCATGGTTCCTGTCAAGGTGGGGAGTAGTAGCATATTTTTTTATCAAACTGCTTGACATCCTGAATCGATTGGCACAAATTTCAGCCGTATGTTCTTTAAGGAGGTTTCATCTTAAAAAATCATACCGGTAGTGGCCTTTTTTTTAACACTTCGGTCAAGTTTCAGGGCATATAAAACCCGGCACAGGGTTAACCACTAAAAAAGCTATTGATTCGAATAAAATTCAGCCGTATGTTCGATGAGGGAGGGTTTTGTGCAGCCGGCTCTCCTATTACTAGAAATGCAGCTAATAACAAACAGAGACTACAATATTTATTATCGACAGCAGATGCATAGCAGAAATCGAGCATGATGTGTTGTCACGATGTGGCAGCAGAAACACGGCAGAAATGAATCAGGATTTTCCTGATGGAAAAATATCTTTTAGAATTATTTTTAATATATATATATATTTTTTAATCAGAATTTCTATAAAAATTTTCATATTTTTTCAGAATTTTTATACGAATTGGAACGTTTTTCAGAAAAACTCAGACAAAATAAGAATAACATATGTTTCGTCAATATATATTGTATATACTCGTAATATGAGAAAATCTATGTTAATTTATCAGAAATTTTTATTATACATACATATATTAAAAATTATTATTTTCAAAATGTTATTTTTCAAGTGTGCCACTCTCTTTATTATATGAGAGGGGACTCTACGATACAACTGATACAATAGTTGTGTCGTACCATGATTTATCTTAAACTTAGGCGCTGCTTGGCGCAAGACGATGTCGTGTCTCTTGAGTCTTGACACCGTACTTATAGCATTGTTTGTCAAATTTTAAATACGAGAAACAGATCATTTCAGATGCTGCGTTTCTGCCATCATAGCGTACTTGCAGACAAGTTTGATTTCTACTGACAATCTATTGTTACACTATGATAGCAAGTTATGTGCAATCTCAGTGTGCATTCTGTTGGACACATTATGTCAGCATACGATGTTTGAAACTTGCTCTATTTATGCTGGTAATCTCTGCTCAATTTTTGCCGCATTTCTGCCATTACATCGTGATGCATGTTGTGCTTAATTTTTGCTGCATTTCTGGTGGCATTAATTGAAACGGCATAACCTGCTAGAATATTGACATCATTCTGTCGATATATTAGGTGGTAAATTTAATTCCTGCCGTTTTTTCATCTCCAAAATTGATTTGTTTCGAAGGAAAGATAACGAACCTTAATCAAAGTAATTTCCTTTATTTTCTACTACTTCTTCCCATCTCTCCGGCAACAGGGCAATCCAACGACGGTAGAACGCGGTGTCTTTCGAGGCAATTCATTCATTCACCCATTTTTGGACTTCTTCGTAACTGGAGAAGTGTGTGTCCGTAAGTGCGTGTTGCATCGACCGGAAGAGATGGTAATCCGACGGTGCCAAGTCTGGAGAATACGCTGGATGCGGGAGGACTTCCCATTGAAGCTCTAGACACTTCTGCTTCACGATTTTCGCAACATGCGGTCGAGCGTTATCATGCAAAAGAATGACTTTGCGTCGATTGTTGGCTACGGATGGTCTTTTTTGCAACATTGGAGTAACATTTAACGCTTTCGACAACTCTAAAAGCGTTTGAGCTGGATTCTTATCGAGCAATTCTTGCAGCTTAACATCTTCAAATTTTTTTGCTGTCCAGGACGTTCTTTGTCTCTCACGTCAAAATCACCGTTTCGAAAGCGCCTCAAACTCGCCTCTGAATATTTTGTATTTCCCCGGTGGGCCAATGAGCAGTCTGGACGGAGCACACTTCCTCCAGACTCGAGACATCAAGGACATCACATATGTCGGTTGGCGATACCGCATCCACACCTCGCTGTCATAGGCTCTCTGGATTCTATCACATAATCTGTTTACATTGTAGGCAATGGCTTTGTACACAAAGTTCCTAGCAAGCATCTCAGCACGATCCGCAAGCAATCTAACTTTCGCCTCCGCAACGATGACATTGTTTAGTGTACTATTACGATATCCCAAAGCCGTCCTGATACCTTTATACTGCGTTCTCTCAAGTTTACGAATAGATTCAACATCCCTGGGATGATATACAAAATTTCCATATTCCGTGATCGAGCGTACAAGGCTTTTATACAGCATTAACGCCGTGTTAACCTCCAATCCTTTTGAGACTCTACATAAATAGCGTATCACAGAATTCGCTCTATCGACCTTGCCCCTCACCTCTTGAATCTGATGAGAGAATCTTAGTCCGTTATCAATCCATATTCCTAGGAATTTAGATTCGCAACTGTTGAAGACTACACAACCCTGGATAAAAATACTCCGCGTCCTATCATACAGACCACGTTTGTTATACTCAACGAGTACAGTCTTCTGAGGCTCCAAATCGAGTCCAATCGAGCGTAATCTTTCAGCAACCAGATTAACGGCACGCTGGAGAAGCTCCTGGTTACGTTGTCTATTCGGGCCGCATATATAAAGTCCGATATCGTCAGCAAATTCGCATGACAGAACACCTTCAGGCAGATCAGAGCATAAACTCCTCGTGTAAAGAGAATACAGAGCTGGACTAAGAACAGCGCCCTGCGGGAGCCCCACATAAACAAGACGTTCTATGAATTCTTGTAAATTAACAATAAAACGAACAAGTCTTCGGTATATCCACCTGCTAATGAATCTGACTATGCCCGCGGGGCAATTAAGCGCAATTAAGGTCTTAATCATGATGCGGAGTCCACATTGTCGTAAGCAGACGACACGTCGAGAAACGCAACGAGCGCATACTCACCCACACACAAGAAAGCGCGGATGTCCGAGACGATCTTAACCAAGTTATCCGAGCAAGATCTTTCTCTACGGAATCCATTCTGAGACGGGCTATACTTGTCTTCGCTCTCCGCCCACCATGTCAGTCGCTCGTTAATCATGCGTTCACATAACGCCCACACATGAGGACAATGATATCGGGCGAACCTTCTCCTTGCCAGGCTTGTCAATAAATACAACCTGATAATGCAACCATTCCTCCGGTAATGAGTCTGAATGCCATATGCAGTTAAATAGCTCCAACAGACATATAAGAGCCGACTCAGGAAGCTCCTTAATCATCTTGTACTCGATGCCATCAAGGCCCGGAGCGGAGTCTTTCTTAATCATCGAAATAGCCCTGTCCAATTCCGATCTCTGAAACGGAGAGCTCAATGGAGAGTCGTCGGCGTGAATATCAAATGGGAGTAACGGATCTGCCCCAACAAAAGGGGGGGCAAGCTTGTCAATAGATTTCTTAATTTCCTCTTCTCTGTTTTTGGTCTTCCAGCAATTCCATCGGACATTACTCCTGGCATTCTTGAGAATCCTGATGGTATTCCAAACATAACTCAAACTAGTAAAGCGGTTAATTCCAGCGCAAAATTCTTCAAAACATACCTTTCTCTTCAAAGCAATCATCTTCCTAAACACAGCACACGATCGTTTATACTTCACCCAATCGTTAATAGATTTGGTTCGTTTCCATGTAAAGAAAGCGTCCTTCCTATCCCGGATAGCTCTGTCACACTCCGCGTCCCACCATCTATGCTGAACTTTACGTTTAGTCGTCGCAACCACCGGTGCGCTCGATTTCTTCTTCCTGCCAGACGCCCGATCAATTGAAGCTTTGAGACCATGAATGAATTTCCTGTAATAAGTATCGGTATCCTCAGAAAAAGCGGCTATATTAGGCAAAATCTCCGATTTGACCATATTATCAACAAAGTTGTGGAATAATAACCAATCCGTTTTCTTAGATGATATTCTGTTGGTGGCCTTTCTATATGGGAGAACGTCGCCATCTAAGGAGTAGGCAATAGGATAGTGATCACTATCCCAAGTCTCATCCAGTTGGGCGTAATTAATTTTATCCATGACGCCTGCCGTGCCAAACGCCAAGTCGATGTTGGAATCACGTTGTCCTCGTTGGCCGACTCTCGACCTAGTTTCGGTATTGACACAAAAGAAACCCGCGTCCAACATCGTATCGTGCAGTGCCTCACCATCCCTTGTAGTGAGATCACTATTCCAAGCCGCATTATGAGCATTAAAATCGCCTAATATAATCGAATCCGTTGCACCAGTGACTCGTCCTGCCATCCATCTGACATCGGGCACAGAGATGGCCCCACGTGGGTGTCTGTATACAGCCAAAATATTGCAATTGTTCTCCAAATTTTTGGTTTTAATACCAACAGTATCATACCCGAAAGGAGCATCACTCGACGGTGGGAGGACATCAAATTCATGCCCCTCCGTACAGACATCGAGACACCACCGCTACTCAGCAAATTATTACTCTGTACTGTTTTATACCCTGAAAAATATATTCGGTTATTTTCTGTATATTTAGTCTCAGTCAGGATAACAATATCATAGTCCATAACACGTTTGGATAATTTATTTTTGCTGGTCCTAAAGCCTCGGCAATTCCACAATAAAAGATTGAAGGTCATACCAAAGAGAGGATCAAGCCTCTCGTCATCGATATATCCTGACCGATCAATCAAATTATAAGAATATCTCTCATCAAAACTCTCCCTCAGAGGAGGCCTACCCCTGTCATACAGGCGATCCATCAACTCCCGGAACTGGAGAAAAATAGGCCACAACTCTCTCATTTCACCAACAAAGTCTTGTGACACCTGATACATGTCCCTCCGTTACAGTCTCCCCCGTCGTCCGAGCAGAGATAGCGCTCGACCAGGCCGCTCCATTCCTGGCCGACGTAAACATAATACCCTGCTTTTCCTTATTAATTTCCCCCTCGCGCAGATCGAATTGTTTATAATACTCATGACTAGATCTCCCCGCCGAAAGCCGGGGTTTACCGCGGGCGGGCTCCTTCGATTGTCCAGCAGGACCAGAAGAGCGAGGTAGAAATGCCTCGGTCGCACATCGGTTACCTTGATTATCCTTATTATTGCTACGAACCGTCCCGACATACGCCGTCTTCGGAGGCGGAGTCGCCTCCGGCACGCCTCGGTTACCCTGATTGTCCTTATTGCCATTACGAGCCACCTCAGCATAGGACTCCGTTCTCGGAGGAGGCAACCCCGGCCAACGCCCCACATCCGTCCGGAACTCGGCAAGGGGGGCGGGAGGGCGACCACCCCCCTCCACAATACGTCTAGCACTAAAGAAAGATATATTTTTATGAGCCATAACAATATTAATTTTTATATTCTTCTCAAAGACAGGACAGCTTCTAAAAGTAGACTTGTGGGGGCCGCCATAATTGCGGCTCGTAACAAATCTCTCACATTGCCCATGTGCCTTTTCACCACACACAATACAATTAATACTGTTCACTCTTACATGATATTTTTGTGTGTCCAAACCTGTAACAATTAAAGCACTGCCTGGTCTGCGGGACAAAGGGCCTAACCTTCAAACCCACGCTATTAGTGAAAATCTTTAAGTCTCTAATACCAACTCCTTTAAAGGTAACAATAATATTGTCAGTTTCCGATAATACAGTTTTCTTCTCCACATTATCCCATTTGCGTCGGTACATACGCTCCAGACCGATGATACCCGATCTATTCTGTATTGCCGTCCACAGCTCCTTAATAGATGCAGGCCAATCTGCAATTACTCCCCTATTTATCATAGATCTTTGTTCCACAAAAGCTTTTAATTTATTCGGTTTTTTTTTTCTATTGCTTCCAAAGCCAGATTGGCTTCCAAATAATCGGGGAATTCCGCCTCAGCAGTAAAATGATTTAACATCTCCACAGAGTTCGGGCAGATACAGATATTCGTCAAAGACATCCAAATTTTTATTTTATTTTTCTCCTTCCTTGCAAAAGTTTGGTCCGGGGGTAATTTAATAGTAATCTTTGCCTTACCCGTAAAGCTGCTATCACACCTCGTGATCACAGGTCGAGGCTGCTGTTGGGTACATTTCTTAAGGTTACCGTCGCAAACAGAATATATCTCTTTGTTCTCGTCAATAACATCAGTCACCACCGACTCACGTGATCGATCGTCACAAACATCCTCATTGCCACAGGAATCCCTTTGTGTAGATAGAGAGTCGTTAACTATCCTAGTGCTATCCACCGCGGCGGCTTTTTTTATTAAAAACTCGCCTGCGCGGGTGTCAGTATTAAAATCTACGTTCGTCTCCATCTCCATAACGTCCCTCCCGATCCTCTCTTCACCCTGCTCTTCGGGGGTTTGATACTCCTGTGGACTCGTGGACTGTCCCTCGGCATCCATCGCAGAATCTCCTTCCATGATCATCCGGTAGGCCGTGTCAAACTGCTGCTCCGTGATCTTAATTCTCTTTCGTTTGCACGATTTGCCAGAGGTCTCATCCACGCAAGCCCGCGGGTTACCGGGCTTCGACAAGGAATCTGTAAGGTCCGCCATGCAGACCCCCATTTAATACGGCGCAGAAATTAACGGCTCCCCCTCCGAGAGGGGAGCACAAAATTAATAAGCGAGAAAGCGGCTCCAAAAAGAGAGAGCAAGACAGGCACTAGAAGCAGGCTAATTCATGCACTACAGCAAGCAAGGCCAATATCGCAAAGCTACTCGGGACCGCAACGGAAACACGTCCGACCACCGTGGCTGCTCGAGCTCAACTCCCCAATGCCGAGACACTTAAGAATAGGTTATGTACCAATGCCTGGACACGTATTTATGTGTAGAAACCTTTTAAAAAATAAAAATTTATGGAAATAAACGTTTGGATACTATAACTAAAGTTTCGAAAATTAAGAAATAATATTTTTATACAGATTATAACTTTAATACAAACGTATACGTTACATAAAGTACAGGAATGATGAGTTTATACATCGATATAAAAGAACTTAGATACTTGGAAGTATATTACATTAATTAGTAAGTAATTAACAAAAAAATTAGTAAATTATATATTTATAAAAAAAGTTGATGTCTAATTTATAGGATTGTTTTACGTTATGCAACATAATTAGTCGTCAAATAAGTCTGTTTACAGATAGGAGAGACCGGGGCTAATCGGTCAGGTTTTTTTTGGTGCCGATTTTTAACAACAAAATAAATAATTTTAGTTAAATGTGGTTTACCATTTTTAAGAGTGAACCTTTAGCTACAAAATTTATGTAGGAAATTTTTGTCTACGTCGCTTTGTTTAACCGGTATAGAGCAAAAACGACAACGGTGGAAAAATTGAAATCTCAAAAATGCCGGGGTAGAACTGTCACCCACCCGGGGCAAATCAGTCACACTGCATTTTTAATACATATACGTCCATCTAATCCTGAAAAATGATAGGATACATTTTAATAATTGTTATTTCAGAGAAAAGTATAAAAATTTATTTAAAATTTGTATGCGACATTATTCTATTCCAAAAAACAATTAAAGCACGTGAATACAGATCCTGACAAGCGCACGCATGTGTTGTGTGCCTTACGCTCGCACGCAATGCACTCTTTCCCGTATGCTCTTTTTACTGTGAATTTCTCAGAGCACACGCAGCACGTATTATCCTCGGATTTACGCCCACTGCTCGTCGAAGGCTGCGGTTCTGTTTGTGTGGCATTTTTTTGGGGCCGGCCTCTCTTTCTCGGCGCATCGGCAGGTGTAAATTTTGATGTCTTTCTCGTAGGAGGTTTATCTTTTTTTTTTCCGCATGGACTCCGCCTGCTCAGCCGCCAATTCCATCATTTCAGGCGAGTCAGTAAGAATGGCGCTCTTCGTTTTCGTCCTTTACGAGTCTGTTGCCTCGGAGCGGCTTTAGGAAATGCTCGAATACTTTGAAGCGTCGCGCTCAAGTTCTGTGTATCATCAGGACGAGACATGGAAGAAGCCGAGGGATCGAATTCGTTCTGGTCGGCTGCGTCGGGTTCGGTTGTCTCCGAATCGGCTGTGTCCGGGTTGGCTGCGTTGAGGTTGATTTCTTCGGGATGAGCGGAAGTAGAAGGCATCTCTCTATCCGTAACACTGCTCGGCAAAAATTCGTATTTCTGGAAAATGTCCGGGTTGAATGGAGAAATTTCAGTGCATTCAAACCCGGACACAATATTTTGATGCGTTACGGCAAGTGGCAGTGACTTAGCCACGATTCCGGGGATATCGTATATTGTCATTGTTCTACCAGGATGCGACGTCATCCAGTTATCACACTGTGCGTGTACACTTTTCTTTAACGGGCCAAAGATGGTGCGATCCAGCGGTTGCATTTTGTGCGAGCAATGCGGCGGTAATGATAGGAGAATGATTCCATTCGCTTTTCAAAATTCGAGACCAGCGATAGACAAATGTGATTCGTGATTGTCGAGTATTAGTAAAACTGGGGCGTCAAGGGAAGCACGCACATGAGACTGGAAGAACTGTAAAAACTGAACAAAATGCTCCGCATTCATCCAGCCACTTGAATTCGCTACACCTGTGCAGCCTGGCGGTCCGCCGTTAAGGAAATGTTCCTTGAAATTTTTACGAGGAAAAATAAAAAATGGAGGTAGAAAATGCTCAGTCGCTGACACCGCCATCGCCAAAGTTACGAGGGTTCCTCTTTCCGCAGAAATCATTTGCCCGACTTGTTTTATTCCTCGACGTCCGATGACTCTATTCGGTGTCTGAACGGTTGTAATTCCCGTCTCATCCATATTCCATATGCAGTGAGCCTGGAAATGATGAGATACGTTATTTTCGACCAAAACATTTATTCATCAGTTAACACACCTGGAAATGATGTTTATCCATCAGAGATCTTAGCAGCGCAAAGAACCTTTCTACATTTGTTCGATTGAAACTGGTGGCACGTGCTAAACTTGTCGCTTCTGGTTTGCGTATGGACAATGTTGGATGTCGTTTGAGAAAGCCGCTTAGCCAATCTTCACCGGCCATGCGAGCGGCTTCCCACGATGCTGGTACCTTCAGATTCAATTTTTTGGCTAAACCACGGGTTTCTTTCGCAGAGAGCCCAAAGTACATATCGTTGCAATGTACTAAGTATTCCACTAAAGTCTTTTCCGTTTCACTGTCCATAACCTACATTTGAAATTAAGACGTTGCATGAATATAAACTTTGCTGAGCAGAGTGCATGCTTTTAAAAATTAAGTACTCACCGAGAAGCGTCCTTTATGTAGTACGACCACGTCATCCAAGTGTTCTATCTCATCGTTGTTCTTCTTCAACCAGTTGTTCAACGTGGTTCTCCGGACATCGAATTGTTTTGCGGCTGCGGAAACGCTCATTTTATCTATTTTCACCGCAAGAACTGCCTTCTTCAGTTTCTCCTCGTCGACGGGAGTCGTTTTGCGACGATACGTGCGTACCATTTCCCTGCTAAGTAGGACTAACAATGGGTCCGTTCCGAGTTGCGCATGAAACGCATAGACTGCATTACTGATGCACAGCGCTTCGAAATCGTTCCGTTTTGTCAATGCGCATGAAGCGCTTTAATTATTCGGAACGGTTTCCTGCGCGCTCTGTGCGTTAATGCGAATTGAAAATGTGAACGCCGTGCAAAACGTCAACAAACGTAGATAAGACACCTTTTTTAAAAGTGGATAAACATTTTTGGTTAATAAACAGACATTAGTTACGTTTAATTTTTTATTTTATTTCTGTTATATTATCAAGTCTTATATTTAGTCGTACATTTCGTGTATTGTAAAATGTGAACAAAATAAGTAGTATTTTTTAAATGTTTGTACTTTTACATTTTATAAAATAAAAATTTTTTCTTAAAAATTGTTGAAAAAAGCGTTTAAAAGATATTTCTTGGTAAGGTAAGCCCAAGCGTATAAGTAAAAGGTCTGTTTAATTTTATGTTACGTTATTGCTCGTAACCATAATACCATAATAACGTAACATAAAATCAAACTTTGAGGATTACAACCCAAACTTAAAACTCGTAATTAATTAAAATAAAATATACTAATTAATATAAAATAAACAACTTTCAAAACTCCAACTTATAGTATAACGCTTAACTTTAAACTTATTTCTTGCAAGCCTAAAGAGTACAAACTACATTTTATTAAGAAATTGTTGCAATATGGAGACTATAATGACTTCTGTACGTCAATTTGCTCTTTATGCCTTTTGTCACGTTGTTTTCTGTTTTCTTCACGTATCTTTTCCGAACAAAGTACGTCCGTACGTATTCAACGTCCATGGCGATTAGTATGATGTTAGCCGACAACTGACACTTTTTTCTTTAAAAAATTAGGTGTGATATTGATTGTATTTCGTTTGTAGATTATTGTAGTGTATTTATTTTTGTTTGTTAGTTCATTTAATTTTTAATTAAATGTTTAAAGTGTCAGTCGTCGGCTAACATCATATAATACATCAAACAGATTATACAATAAAAAAGCTCTTTTGTAGTTATATGTATTTTGTTTGTTTTTTTTATAGTAAGGTTAAGAAGTTTTGTAGTCTCTTCAAAAATTGTTTATAATTAATAAATACATTTTTGGAACTATATGTAAAGATCTCCGGAGCGCTAACGTCGTTTTTAGATCTTTGATTGTTGGGTAGCTACATATAGTTCCACAAATAGTATTTATTAATTATAAACAATTTGAAGATACTACAAAACGTTGAAGAGACTACATTTCTTAACTTCACTACAAAACCCTAGAAATAAAATATATTTTGTTGAAGAGTTTTGTATAGTGAAATCAAGAAGTTAAGAAAATATATTTTGTTTTTAGTGGTTAAGAAGTTTTGTAGTCTCTTCAAATTGTTTATAATTAATAAATATATTTGTGGAACTATGTAGCTACCCAAAAAATCTAGAAACGACGCTGGCGCTCCGGAGATGTTTCGATCATGTTAGAGTCGTTGGAGAGTTGACTGCAATGCCTGGTTTCTACAGATTGATTATCGGGTAGCTACATAGTTCTACAAATGTATTTATTAATTACAAACAATTTAAAGAGACTACAAAACTTCTTAACTTTACTATAAAACTCTACAAACAAAATACAATTAACTACAAAAGAGCTTTTTTATTTTATAATATGTTTAATGTATCACACACACATATTATGTTAGCCGACGACTGACACTTTAAACATTTAATTAAAAATTAATTATGGATTAACAAACAAAAATGGATGCACTACAAAAACCTACAAACGAAATACAATAGATTTCAGACCTATTTTTTTTTAATTACATAATACATGGCTAGTTTTATGGTCCATAATTAAGTAATTATTAAAAATTAATTATAAACTAACAAACGAAAATAAATGCATTACAATAATCTACAAACGAAATACAATCGATTTCACACCTAATTTTTTTAAAAAAGTGTTGGTTAACATCATACGAATCCCATGGCTGACTCATCTGTTGTTCGTTCCGAATTACACAAGAAGCGCATAGACCGCATAAACGCATCAAACGCATCAACTGCCTCAAGTCGAAATAGAAGCAGTCAATGCGCTGGGAGGAGTGCTAAGAATTCAGGACGTTTAGTACAATCTAGGGAATCCTTAGTATTATCAAAGCGCTCCCAATGCGCGCATTGGCTAAATCGGAACGACTTTCTATGCAGTCTACGCGCTTCATGCGTAACTCGGAACGCACTCAATAACGCACGTGCAACCTAACACAAAGAAACCTAACCTAAAATCGCCGTGAGCTGAAGTCGTGCGCCCGGCGCGCCACAGTGACGAGACTGCCACATTTTTCCCGGGTGCTTACTGACCGATTTGCCCCAAACACAAGTTTCAGGTTTCACCGCCCACGAAATATTAGACATGAACGATAATGAAAAAACTACACTGGATTCGTGTTCAGCATGCATTACTCTTTATAATCACGTACCTGGAGATTTGGAGAGCAAATATTATTGTAGATATTACACAATTTCCACGCGCAGAAAATTTCACTTTCACCTTCCGAAAACACGTTTGCCCTCGTAAAAATCATAACACGGCAGGTAACCTGCCGAAACTCCGTTGGTCACATGAGTACCATAAGACGCGCTTACAATGTTAATAGCGAGTTTGCACAATATACAGGTTCCAAGATATTTGATTTGACACTTTTACCCCGTTGACTGTTTAGCCCCGGTCTACCCTACATTCTATTATCCAAGTCAAGCCCGTTGTTTATATTGTTGATGTTACATGCAATATGGCTTCCAGATTTGGTAAGGCAACCTAGATCCTAGATCCTCGTTGTCCGCTATATTTGGATCTATATACACAGTGATTGAAAAATCAAAAATATACGAATGTGATTAGAGCTATAAAATTACACTGTTGTCATATATTATTTGATTACTGAACCAAAACTAAGAATTCTTATAATTCACATTTCACAAAAAAAATATACAAAATTAATTCTATTTAGATTTTGTAATAGCTGCGCATGCAGTTAAGGTTGTATGGGTGACATCTCAAAGCATTACCAAAAATCTAAAAATTTCATAGATTGTTCTATTATTACGTCTGAGTATCTGTGTAAAATTTCAGCACAATTCTCTTATTGGTTTAAACTTTAAAAGTTGTTGTAATTAAGGATGTATTGGAGATATTTCAAATATATTCAGAATGTGCTGTAAATTGTTTCTAAATTAAATTAAAAATACTCTGTAAAATTTTAAAGTTATTTATGAGTTATTTAAGTTTAAATTTGATAAAATTAACATTATCCCTTATGCTCTGGAAAAAAAATATAAAGTTAAGCAACCTATTTTGGGGCCAAGACTAGTAATCAAATGATTGGGATTGCTCGTAACACTAATTTTACGTAACCGCGTATTTAGACTAGAAATACGTCATCAAAATGATGACGTCAGAGGAATAATATCAGTTAAAAACCTAAAAATTGACTTAAGCAAGTGTGATTGTTGGTTATGAGAAGACATCTCGAGTCCTCCAAACACAGTTATATCATCAAATTTCTGTTGCAGTAATTGCACATCTCAGTTAGACAACGACGATGAGAGCATTCAATAACCTTATTTGAGGAATACGTAAATGAATACACCGACTAGTCTTATAAGAAATTTGAGTTAAAACTTATCTACTATCTGAAATACCTAACTATAAAGAATCAGGTAATGTAAGCAAAAATTTGAGTTACGGATGAACTCATTTTAAGAATATTTTAACGAAAAAAAAAGAAAGAATTTTTATTTGTAAATTGTTCTTATTTTTTCTATTTTTTAGTTAATCTGTATTTATGGTTTCGCATATATTCTATTTTATTATTTACAATTACGCATTGTTTTACAATTTTTGTATACGCACGCATTGACGGGATTCGAACCTAAGAACCTATAAGATTCCGGAATGGTAGCCTAGTACGCTAACGCTGAGCTAACAATCTATTTTACTGTAACTTTTCTGAAACTTATATTTCTGCGCTCGAACAACCACAATTCCAAGTTATATAGATTATAAATATAAGTTAATGTAATACAGGATGAAAACAAGGACTAACAGGCACAGCGAGACATTGAGTGCCTAACGGCAGAGTAAGGAACTTATAATTTTAAAATAGATATGTCGGTAATCTGAAATCAGGAATTGATAATTCCGAAATAGGTATGTTTAATCTGTAATCACGATTACGGATTTCGTAACCGTGATTTCAGATTAAGCATAATTCATAAATAGGTATGTTTAATCTGAAATCACGGTTACGGAATCCGTAAAGAGTTTTCAGATTAAACATACCTATTTCTGAATTATCAATTCCTGATTTCAGATTACCGACATATCTATTTTAGATAACGGATTACTGATTTTTGAATATTCAAGTTGAAAACAGAGTTGTAACTCAAACTTTTCCATAAAACACATTTCGAGTTAACAACCACAATTCAATTTCACTCTCCTAATTTTTAAATTTTACATCCACAAATTCGGGTTATACAAATAATGTTAATTTTAATTTGGTTAACCAAGTTATGTAGGTTATGAACATGAGTTAAGGTAATCGCATTTGTAAGATGATTAACTCAACTTTCCACCGACAACTGACATTTGCAAAAACGTAAATCAGATTTAGAGATACGTTCCGTCCTCATCTGTGACGTCACAGTTCTCTCTTAAGCGAGATTTATGGTTAACCCCGCGTAACTCAAAATCACATTTAGCTATTCTATCTATGTCAAAGATGTTTAAAAAAAAGTTATACTAGTAAATTTTTTAAATTAGTTTTGTCGATATTCGGTTACGCAAACATAATTTTAACTTAAGGGGCACTAACCAAAATGCTAAGTTGCTTAACTACAAAAATAATGGTCAAAATTTCTCCCAGAGTGGAGAATCGACATTTTTGCTGTAAATATAAATAAAATATAAATAAATCATAAAGATATTTCTTAAACTTTTTTTATGTGTAAAACATACATTATTGATATTGTATTTTCAGTTTCAAAACTTTTTGCTACAAAAAAATTTTTTCAATTGTTTAAACAATACTAATTATTTAAATGACAAAGAATTATACTCAAACTGTAAACGGTAATCCCTTCTAACATATAAAAAATTTTGAGTTGTTTGACATACATGCAAAGTCTTCTTTTATTGAAAGTTTAACTTTTAGCAGGGTCTGTACGTCCAATACATCCTTAAATATATGACCCGTATATAAAAACATCTATCAGTTACTGAATACATAGATAACACAACATACTTTGAATATTATATTTAAATTTATGTAATCTCTATATTTCTCAATGTTAAATATTCAATTTTGTATATGCTAGTTGTAATAGAATATAATTAAATATAGTAAAAACTCAGGAAAAATAGAATACTAATACTTGTAACATTTACCTCTGTTGATTTTCTTGATTTCCAGAAGCTTGCCTATGTCTATTATTATGATAGGAACTTGTAGATGCACAATTCTTTTTAGCTACGGATTGTTGTATTATTTTATTTAGGTACGTTAACTACATAGACAACTTTCAGTTCCTCCATTAGATTTTGAGTGTTTGTTTATATTGTGTTTTTTATCTAGATGAATTTGTAAGATATCTGTTTTATTAAGTATTTTAATAGACCAATCGCAACGCATTCAATTTGCTTTATGATTTTCCATGTTAACTGTAAAGTATCGCGATAGCCAGCTACATGTAATTTCTTCTTTTATTTTATCTATTATTTGTGGATGGCGTCGTGTTAGATGCAGCAGTAAATTTGACTTTTTATTAAATTGAAGTCTTGTTCCACAAATTTTGCAACTTATAATATACCCGTCTTGTGTGAAATATCGCCATGGCGAGCTGGATTCGTTTTTCCATCTTGAGATACCTTGCGTGGGAAGTAGTTTATGAATATGAAATAAGTGTAGTTCCAAAAATTGTTTAATTGTGTAGTTCCTCCATAAATTCTATCACAAATGTTGCACTTTTGTTTAGAATTGCCTAAGTTACTGCAATACTCCCAAATGCTATTATATGTACGTAGTTGAGCTGCCATTATATCCGCACTATATCACGAAGCACGTCTTGCTAAATGTGACATATTGACAATTATGCTAACAAAAATATTTGAAACAATCGTTTGATGAAGGCTGAAGAGAAACCTGTAAATCTGTCCTAAATGTAAATATTGTACAACATGATATATATTATACATAGAGTATGGTAAATAACGTACCTATAGTTTGAATCTCGGTAATTATTAAGGTTTATTGCACTATTTCTAATTATTTAGTTCCCGTAGTGAAACGTTTAGATTGAGGTTGATGTTTTACGAATTTATGACAAGCTATAAACTAAAATATTAAACTTAGCAGTAAAGATTAATTGGTATAAAATTGTATAAGTTAAAATTACATTTGATTTCTGTATTCTTTTCTTCTGTATTAATCGATACGTTGTAGATTATAATAATAAGCGTTATATACATGTATTTTGCTACCTCATAGAGAAAGCTTTGTTTTCGTAAAAAAATTTTTTTGTAGTTGCCGCTGCCAATGTGTTCAGAATATTCTAAAAATCTAAATCGTCGAAAAATCGCATTTTTTAAAAATGTCCGTATATGTGTATGTATGTTTGTATGTATGTATATATGTATGGATTGCTTCTTCATAAAGAAAGATTTGTTTTCATGAAAAAAATTTTTTTTAGTTGTCGCAGCCAATGTGTTCAGAATGTTCTAAAACGTCGAAAAATCGCATTTTTTTAAAAATGTCCGTATGGGTGTATGCGTGTGTGTATATGTACGGATTTTCCAAAAATTCCTATAACTCAAGAACTAATCAACCAAATCTTATAGAATTATAAAAGGTGTCCTATTTTAAAAAACGCACCTCGATAATTCTTCAACAAAGCATTTTCAGCAAAAATGTTTTAGACAAAAGTTATATGGTTTTGAGGAGGACATAAGATGGTGGCAATGATTTGACCTTGGATGGTTGTTTGAAGCTCACATAAACGTCACCTTTAATTTCTTACATGGGACCCCTTATATTGTAGTATATCGTTTGAAAGGGCATGAAATAATAAAAATTTTGGCGCTAACCAGAGGTTAATACGTTGACCCGTTCAGGAGTCATTTAAGGTCAAAGTTGGAAAAAGACAATTTTTGACCCTAAATAACTCCCGAACGGGTCAACGTATTAACCTCTGGTTAAAGCCAAAATTTTTCTTATTTTATGCCCTTTCAAACGATATACTACAATATAGGGGGTTTCATGTAAGAAATTAAAGGTGACGTTTATGTGAGCTTCAAACAACCATCCAAAATCAAATCATTGCCATCATCTTATGTCCCCCTCGAAACCATACAGCTTTTGTCTGAAACATTTTTGATGAAAATGCTTCGTTGAAAAATGATCGAGGTGCGTTTTTTAAAATAGGACATCCTGTATATGAAATAGGGGTAAAAAAGACTGAAAAATATAATAGAATTAGATAAATTGCCAATATTTTAAAATTTTAACCCTTAAAGGCTACATTTTAAGTCTCAACCAATTAAGACTTTTCAAAAATTTATGTTTTTGGACAATTTAATATTAATTATTTGCAACTTTTTTAATTCCATTATATTCTTCAGTCTTTTTTACCCCTATTTTATACATAATTGTTTAAGTTTCGGTTGATTAGACCCAGCTTTATAAGGCTTCTAATGTATGTACGGCTTTCCTAAATTTCAAACGTTTGTAACTCAAGAACTGATCAACCAAATTTTAAGGAATTATATATAAAATAGGGGTAGAAAATACTGAAGAATATAACAACTTAGAAAAAAATTGCCAATATAATAAAGAAGTGTACAAATTAGAAACTTGCACATTTTGCTTCCTTATTATTTTTTTTTGTTTATATATAACTCAAGGATTAATTAACCAAATCTTAAAGAATTATATATGAAATAGGGGTAGAAAATACTGCAGAATATAATAGAATTAGAAAGAAATTACCTAGAATTAGAAAAAACTTGCATATTGCTCCTTTATCATTTTTTTTTTTTTTTGCTTATACATATATAACTCAAGAACTGATCAATCAAATCTTAAAGAATTATATATAAAATAGGGGTAGAAAAGACTGAAAAATATAATAGAATTAGAAAAAATTGTTAATATAATGAAAAATGTATAAATTAGAAACTTGCACATTGCTTCCTCATAGTTTTTAAGTGTGCAAGTAGAAACTCGCACATTGCTTCCTCATAGTTTTTAAGTGTGCAAGTAGAAACTTGCACATTGCTTTCTCATAGTTTTTAAGTATACAAATTGTAAACTTGCACATTACTTCCTCACAATTTTTATGTATGCAAATTATAAATTTGCACATTGCTTAATCAACATTTTATTTTGCTCATAAAGTTTCCTCTATGAAAAAGCCAAATTAAGAAATATCCACTAATAATTATACATCAAAGAAATAATAAGCTTCCTCATAGAGAAAGCTTTATGAGCAAAATAAAATGTTGATTAAGCAATGTGCAAATTTATAATTTGCATACTTAAAAATTGTGAGGAAGTAATGTGCAAGTTTTGTATGTGTGTATCTGTGTGTGTATGTGTGTACAGATTCTATAACTTAAGAACTAATCAACCAAATCTTAAAGAATTATATGAAATATAGGGGTAGAAAAGACTAAAGAATATAATGGTTAGAAATAAATTGCCAATATAATAAAAAAAATGTACAAATTAGAAACTTGCACATTGCTTTCTGATCATTTTTTTTTCGTTTATAAATCTTTTTCTATGAGAAAGTCAATCTATCATATGCTAATAAATTTGCAAATTTCTCATAGAGGAAACTTTATGAGCGAAAAAAATGATGAAGAAGCAATATGCAAGTTTCTCTAATTTGCACACTTTTTCAAGATTAACTTTAATGAATCAATTCTAACTCCGGAAAACCGTAGAATAATCAGGATTTGACATAAATTAGATTTATTTGTTTACTTATCTTAAATAACTACGGATAATATTAATTGTTATTAAATGTTAAAATAGATTTGCAGCACAAAGGCGATTAAGACACAGTATTATACCTATTGTGAAAAAAATGTCAAGAAATTAGGTGCGTCTTTTTTTCGAAATTGCGCTAGTGTATAACCGTGTTATTTTCAGATTAAAAAAATAAATAAAACGTTTTCTTAATAATATATTAATATATAATTAATAATAATATTAATAATATATAAAATAATAATATATAAAAATAATAATTATTCATAAATTAATATATAATAAATATATTAAAAATAATTTTTTAATTAATTTTACAGTAATGTGTATGAAGTTTATTTCTCGCAATTTTGTAATATATGTATTTTATTGCTTCCTCATAAAAGATGTTAAGTATTCCCCGCGTGTATGTCCGGGAACTCCACAGGTAACGCGGGGCGAAGCAATACAGGTCTCAGGTTGATAATAATGAATCGGACGGGCATCTGGGAGATAGGTAGGGCCGTTACAAAACTTCAAAAATTTGCCTAACTTTGACTCTCGTTTATTACAATGTAAGTATTATGATTCGTGCCATGACTCGTATTGCGTTCACGAGGCGACGGTAAGATTGAGAGTAAGAGTTACTCATCGGTGTGATGAAGTCACGAACGATAATCGTCGGAAACGACACAGGAGATTCCGGGAACTGACGAAATCCCCCTATCGCTTTCAATATTTGCCTTGGCTCGAAATAAACATGCTAGATTCGTTAGGGTCATAAGGAAAATGCGAAACACCGCCCGCCTTGGAAGACTTTGTCTTACAACGTTAATTTACAAGTGAAATTTGAGTCTTGATATACATATACATAATTTAAATAAATACAAATAAATAAAAATACAATAAATATAAATAGGCATGTGTGAATATAAATAAATATAATGTTAAATTCAGCTAATTTTGAATGGCTATAAATAAATACTATAAAAAATATGATACATTTAGTTAAATTTAGTCATTCATATGTCTGTCAATAGAACTGTCATTTTCGCTATTTAGTTTAGTCAAAATTAGATAAAATTTCTCAATCTCTTTCAACCTTGAACACAGAATTTAACCTTAATTTTTTAGCGATAAAATCGCGAGCTTTGATAGGGGCCGGACAATAGGTCTCTTGGTTGTGGCCACCGTTGCCGATCGAGCAATGCCGTCCGATCCGGGATGCGTCTCGCTTACGCGATCAAGGATCCACACTGCAAAGGTGGAAGGCCGGGATGTGTAACCAGCACCATCTGGCCGACCTTCAACTGCTCGCCCGTGTTGGTGGTCCACTTGTGCCGCTGCTGTAACTGATTTAAATATTCGCGGCTCTAGCTCTTCCAGAAGTGCTGGCGGAATTGTTCGATTCTTTGCCAGCGCTCCAATCTATTCTCGTTAATGTCGGTCAAATCTCGGCAAGGAAAACCGTTCAACGCGTCGCCAATCAAAAAATGTCCCGGGGTAATATATGACAAATCATTCGGATCAGAACTTAACGGTGTTAGCGGACGCAAATTTAGTATGGCTTCTATTTCGCATAAAGTCGTTTGCAGTTCCTCAAAAGTGAGATGCGAGTCACCCACAACTCGCTGCAGATGATATTTCGCGGACTTTACCGCAGACTCCCATAGCCCGCCGAAATGCGGAGCTCCGGGCAGAATAAACTGCCACGTTATCTTTAAATCGCAGCAAAACTGTTTTATTTTGCTTTGATTTTCGGCTGCTTTGTAGAATTCGTAAAATTCCGACAACTAGCGTGAGGCACCCTTAAAATTAGTGACGTTGTCGGAATGTATGGAAACCGGGCTTCCTCGGCGCGAAATAAAACGCTTAAGGGCAGCTAAAAATGCTTCGGTCGTTAAATCGCTGACTACTTCTAAGTGTATGGCCTTTGTGGCAAGGCACACAAATACACACACATATGCCTTATTGTTACGAGCATTTTAGTCGCTTGCTTTCGCGCACGATGAGCGGGCCGGCGTAATCAATTTCGCAGCTAGAGAATGGTCGAGATGGTATTACTCGAGGCGTGGGTAATACTCCCATTTTTGCCTCGGATGTGATTGGTTTGCATCTGAAACAGACAATACATCTCCAAATAATCTTTTGCGTAGCTGAGCGCGCCGAAAGTGGCCAGAAATTCTGTTGCACTACAGCCATAGTGCCCTGCAATCCCGCATGTAGATTGCGCTCGTGTTCTCGTTGTATTATAAGATGTGTGAGCTGATGTTTTTTCGGAAGCAGAATAGGGTGGCGGGCATTATACGGTAACTCGGAATTTCTTAGCCTTCCCCCCAAAACGCGGAATAAGCCCTGTTCGTCTAAAAAGAGTGCTAAAGAAATTACAGAACTAGAGGACGTGAGTGCTCCCCCTTCTAGCTGTTCAATCTCGCTGGGAAATGCCTCCCTCTGTATGAGCTTGCACAAAATATCTAGCGCGGCAGAGACTTCCTCGTGCAAAACATGATTGCCTATTTCTCTATGCGGGTGAAGCTGCGGTTTAAGAAATCGCAGGCAATAGGCGACGATTCTACACAATTTATTCAAGCTGGAACATCTATGGACCAACTCCACGAACGGACTTGTCGTTGTCGCGCAAACGACGATGGCGACGGTCCTTCGCATCTTGGGCATCTCGGAGTCTGAAACGCATATGTTGTTTTTTGGCCACGAGTCCTCGCTGTTTCTCAGAAACGCGGGACCGTGCCACCACAACGCAGAATTCCCGATATCCTGCGGGTAAACGTCTCGAGATAATAAATCGGCGGGATTATCGGCGGATGACACATGGTGCCAATTCGAAACGGACGTCAGTCGCTGTATTTCGCTGGCGCAATTTGCAACAAAAACCAATCACTTCCTAGAGCACGACAAAATCCACTGCAACGCTATCGTGTTTTTGAGTTACTGGGTTATTAGAAAATTAATTTTTTGGGTTATTATAATTACCCAGACATCCACACATACACATACGCACGCACACACGCACACACACAGGCACACACCAGCATGACCGTACACATTAAGGACTACCATGAGCCAATGAACCCATTTTTCCGATGTTTGACGCTCAAAAACTTGACGCTGTAACTCAAAAACTGTCTATTTTTGGACTTTGTGCTTATGGACACTCTTCATCAGGACGTCATGAACTACATCATACTAAATTCAACCAATTTGACCGGATCCATTTTCCTGTGGTTTTGTGCGGGGTCCTTTAAGATATTGGGCTATCTCTAATTCTTTAAAATTATTTTTGGTATTCTTGGCTGTTTAAAAAAAAAAAGGAAAAGAGAGAGAAAGAGAAACAGGAAGAGAATAAGAGAAAGATAAAAAGAAAAACAGAGATAGAAAAAGAGAGAAAGAGAGAAATAAGGTATTTATTGTAAACATAAATAATAAATAATATTTATTTTTCGGTAAATATATAGAGAAAAGTCCCCGATTATAAGATACCACATTTATTTTGTGTAATTGTCGAGAGTCTATGGGCAGAAATTAAAAAATATAATTTAAGTCATTTTGAAAGGGATTTAATAAGCTTCAAGAAAATGAAATGTAAAATTTAATTTCAATAATAATTTTATAAATTTATCTCTTAGGTTGGCAATACAATCTTAACAACTCACTTATTGTTAGTGTTTGCACGTTATTGCATATTCTTGTAGCCTTTGTCGAGACGTTTTTAAAACACTCTTTTGTTCAGTCAATTTAAACTATGATTTGAGTTTTAAAGAATTATGATTTTATTAAAAGTTTGAGGCATTCAAATTTTCAGAAAAGTAATGGTTTTTAATAAAACCATAATTAAAATTTACAAAAACCTTACTTAAAAGAAATTGTTGTTAAAATTGCCAATAACTCCCTATAGTTTTTAAGTGTGCAAGTAGAAACTTGTACATTGCTTCCTCATAGTTTTAAAGTGTGCAAGTAAAAACTTGCACATTGCTTTCTCATAGTTTTTAAGTGAGCAAATAGGAACTTGCACATTACTTCCTCACAATTTTTAAATATGCAAATTATAAATTTGCACATTGCTTAATCAACATTGTAATTTGCTCATAAAATTTCCTCTATGAAGAAGCCAAATTAATAAATATTCACTAATAATTATACATCAAAGAAAAAACAAGCTTCCTCATAGAGCTTTATGAGTGAAATAAAATGTCGATTAAGCAATGTGCAAGTTTCTACTTGCTCACTTAAAAACTATGAAAAAGCAATGTACAAGTTTTTACTTGGACACTTAAAAACTATGAGGAAGCAATATGCAAGTTTCTACTTGCACACTTTAAAACTATGAGAAAGCAATGTACAACTTTCTACTTGTATACTTTAAAACTATGAAGAAGCAATATGCAAGTTTTTACTTGTACACTTAATTTTACATAATTATAAACATATGGTAGGTACTTAAACAACAGTTTTGTTTTAAAATAAATTACTTATAGCTGTTGCATGTAAAGTATCAACATTTCCGTTTCTTTTTTAAAATATAGATTTTTGTATGAATAAGCAGTAAAAAAAATTTTTTTTTTTTTTAAAGAGGTAAAAGAAGCGTCAAGTACACGCAGTGCGCAGTGTATGTTGTAAATCCATCTCAAGTGGTAATAGCTTTAATTCTCCTTAACAAAGTTATTACATATCACAATGAGTTACCTAACTCAACCCAAGTAATATTTTTCAATAAAAAATATGTGATCTTCAAATTGCGCCAATTACATATAACATATAACATAATATATATATATATATATATATATATATATATATATATATATATATATATATATACATGTACCTACCTATATTACCTCAAAAAATAACTATTGTACTTTAAAAAATTAAATGTTAACAGTTACAAACATTACGGTGTCAATAGTTCGAAAAACTAGCGCAAAAACATTTCGAGCACATGTAAATTACTGCACATATTCAAACAAATATTTCTCGAAACTTGTAAGAGATAATTGAAAAAAGTTTTAATAAAAGTTGTTTCTTTTTCAAAGCTTCATCCAATGATATTCCACTCGACCCATATTCTTATTTGAAACGTCTATTAAGCTGACACAGCCACTATAGCACAATCGAATAAAACATACACAGAAAAGTGCTCTTTGTTGTTAATTTGTTGCTCTATTCCGGATTTTGTTGCTGCCATTTCGGAGAAAACAGTGGCTGTCGTAGCTTAAATTTAAGTTAACACAGCTACATAAAAAAATAAAAATAAATAGAAAAACAAGAACATATTTATTTAATGCTGTTTTGTTGCTAATTTGTTGCAGCACCCCTACCATGAGAGAACTACCCCCAGTTACTCCTATCTAGCACAACATCTTAAAATATTCCAATTTCAAGATTTATCTTGACAGATTATATCATCTTGATTTTATTGGGTCACATTTTCGTCAACCTTGATTTTGTTGTTTTGGCCCTATTATCATAAAACTACCCCTAAATATTCCTATCTAGCACAACACCTTATAATTCGAATTTTAAGAAATATCTCGACGGATTATATTATTCTGATTTTGTTGCTTTGCATTTTCATCGATCTCGATTTTTTGTTACTCCACCCCTATTATTAGAAAACTACCCCAAGTTGCTCCTACCTAGCACAACACCTTGAAAATGTTTTTCTAATGAGAGCTGTGAAGCAACAAAATCGAGATTGATGAAAATGTAAAGCAACAAAATCAAAGTGATATAATCCGTGTCAAAATATTTCTTGAAATTTGAACTATATGGTGTTGTACTAGACAGGAGTATCTAGGGGTAGTTTTTTGATAATTAGGGCAAAGCAACAAAATCGAGGTTGACAAAAATGTAAAGCAACAAAATCAAGATATGATATAATCCCGTCAAGATATTTCTTGAAATTGGAGTTTTAAGGTGTTATGCTAGATAGGAGTAACTAAGAGTAGTTTTCTCCTGATAGGGTTTGTGCAACGGATTTGGGAATGGAACAACAAATTAGCAACAAAATAGCACTAAATAAATATATCCTTATTTTCTTATTTATTTTTATTTTTTATGTGACTGTGCTAACTTAAACTTAAGCTAGCACAGCCACTGTTTCTTCTGAAATGACTGCAGCAACAAAATCCGGAATAGAGCAACAGCAACAAAAGAGCACTGAATTTCTGTGTATGTTTTACTCGATTGTGCTGAAGTGGCTGTGTCAGCTTAATAGACGTCTATTTGAAATTTTCCAACTGATTCCAGTTACACTTACTTCCGGACTTCCGGTTTGTCCAAAAAAATAATACCATCACCAATGATTACTTTGGGTGCCCATTAGTAATGAAAAATTTTTTCCTAACTTCCTGCGATGTCACATTTATGAGAAAAACGGCTAGCACGGATGGTCGGAATCACCCGGTATATCTAGATACTCTGGTTATTTCTTTATTATATTTTTTAGTAAAACTGTAAAAGAAAAAATTTAATTATGTCGTCCGTTGTCATTCAGTATAGACGTTCCTCTTTATTGTAATTTGTTATCTCACGTTATGAGAATCACCATTTTTTATACCAACCGACGCGCAAAACACTTCTTAGATTTAAGCTTATTGCTGGCACAATATCTGAACTAATGAAGTGTTTGCGAAGGCGTGAATTTATACACTTGAAGGCGTGAATTTATACACTTGAAGGACTGGAATCCCAGTCAAAACATTGTGTTAATTAATAAGTAAAGATTGCCAGTTTGGTCGAAACAAACGATTTCTGCTTATTATTATTCACTGGCAAAGAAAATACATTAATAAAATATTTAATTGTATATTTAATTATTATTATTTCTTTTTTGTTGCAGATTTACTGTTGACAAATGACGTACGTGAAGTTTATGTGTTTTAATTTTCAATAAAGTGTGCGGTAATTTGTTAATTGAGTAATGCCCGGTTCCTTCACTGGCGGATAACTTTATCTTTAAGATAAACTCACTCTTTGCCTCTTTCTAACCTAATTCTTAGAAAGAGACGAAGAATGAATTTAACCTAAGGATAAAGTTATCCGACGGTGAAGAAACCATTAATTATATTAATTGCAAAGTGTGAAACTATTGTGGAACTATATTGTGTAATGTGAACTAATATGAGAAGAAGATGACGTCGCTGATTCAGAGGGACTTTGGGTCCCAGAGGAAGGGAGAATCCACCAGCAGTACAGCGTCCAGCTATTTATTGGTAAATATTACAATCATGATAAATTACAAGACCGTTCAGAATTAGCGTTAAACTGTAGGTTCCATATACAGGGTGTTTTAAAATTAAGTGCATTAAATTTGTGTAATGAAAGAAGGAATCAATACAAGCATTTTAAGTATAGGAACCATGGGTCGGCGACGCTTTGTTACGGCGTTATGGGCGTTTAAACTAAATCGTCATAACGTCTGCGATGCAATTATTTTAGTCTGTTAATTTGACATGTTTACAGTAAATGTTTAAAGTTACGACCGCCAATGTTACGGCAAAAGTCATAGCAACGGAGCAATGACTGCCGCGTTCTTTGGAATATTTCAGGCATGTGTCGGATGGTTTCAGATGCCTCAACGATGCGAGCGACCAGATCCTCCTCAGATTCGACTTGTTCAGAATAAATCATACTTTTCATTGCACCCCAGAAGAATAAATCGAGAAGCGTTAAATCTGGTGATTTTGCAGACCACGTAACGGGTTCACCCCGCCCAATCCATCTGTCGCCGAAAGTTTCTGTCAGGTGATTGCGTACTTCAGCCGTAAAGTGCGGTGGAGCACCGTCGTGCTGAAACCGCATGACCTTCTAATTGCGAGCGGTACATCTTCCACAAGTTCCGGCAGGACTTGCTGCAGGAATACCAGAATTGCGCCCATTAAGCCTGAAAGACATAAGGTAGGGCCCGATTAAGAAATCATTAAGTATTCCCGCCCACACGTTCACCGTAAAACGTTCTTGGTGACCACGAATTAAAGTGGCATGTGGATTATCTTCAGCCCACACATGTCTGTTGTGAGTGTTAACGATGGCTTCACGCGTGAAGCTTGCTTTGTCGGTAAACAAAACACGAGCTGGAAATTCAGGTTGGAGAGCTCTTTATTGCAGAAACCAATTAACAAAGGCAACACGAGTTGGAAAATCATCGGGGCGAAGAGCTTGCACCTTTTGCCGATGAAACGGATGAAGCAAATTGTCATGGACAATATTCCAAACGAGACTGTTATTAACATAGAGCTCGCGTGCAACAATTCTAGTACTTGTTGATGGATTATCTTCAAATCGCTCTAATACCTCTTCCTAAAACTGTGGAGTACGTGTTGACCTATTCCTCCCAGCGTTGTACATCCACGATTGCAATGATCCCGTTTCCCTCAGACGTAGATCAACGTTAACAAAAGTCCTCCGGTTCGGCAGTCTTCTGTTCGGGTTTCTTTCTTGATACATCCTCTGAGCGAGCGCACAGTTGCTTCCAGCAGCGCCGAAAGTTAAGTGTATGTCTGCGAGTTCCTCCCAAGTGTATCCATTGTGGCGGTTCATGATTATTTCAAAGAAAATAAAGCTACTCGTTTATCACCAGCTACTCGTTTTTCACTGTGAGTAGCACATCTCGACTGACAACGTGATCACTACAGCTTGGCTGAGAAAACACGAGGAAAGAGAAAGAAAGAACTTGCAAGCACCTTGAGAAGTAAACAAACGAGAGGCAAACAAACTACAACGCGGGCGTAGTACTTGTGACGATTTACTTTATACGCTTATAACGCCGTAACGAAGCGTCGCCGACCCATGGTTCCTATACTTAAAATGCTTGTATTGATTCCTTCTTTCATTACACAAATTTAATGCACTTAATTTTAAAACACCCTGTATCTACTGAAAAGCTACACGCTACAGATATCTGTGCAGCTTATTACTCTCCAGGAGGATTGGGAAGTGAACTAGTAATCTATTTTCATAAAAATTAAAATACTATGAAACTCTTAAGAAAACTGAGAAAGATCAAGGCCTGAAACTTGGGCTGTTCCTTTTTCCTGAGGGAGATTAATGACTTGGGCTGTCGCGCCATTAATTCTGATAATAAATTACAATCACATCTTATATTGAAAATAATAAACAAGTATCTACATTGCATAATCCAATTTTTGCAATAAAAAATATTTATTTTGTTAACTTTTATCATATTTTAAGAATTTAAGCAATACAATACAGAAAGAGGTTAAAGACTAGGTACGAGCGACTGAGGAGCTTGCACCGGCCCTAAGCGCCACATAGACGCTCATTCGTTAACTTTAACCATGCTCTCCTACAAAAATTATTTGTCGGACGCAATTTTGCTAAAGAAAAAAATGTTTCTTATTGCATCAAGAATCACGCCTTATACTTTATATGCGCGAATTTTGAGATACCTTGAATATACAATCAATTTATATACAGCGTGTATACAATAATATACATAATTAAATGCAAATGTTAAATAATATTAAAGTATAGGTATTCTAAAACTATTAAAAATCTTTTTAATCACAGTTATCAATACACTTTATTTTTAATTTTAAAAAAGTTCTAAACTCAAAAATTATTATTTCTGTTATATGTATTACTAAGGCTCTATAAAAGTGAGTATTCTTGTCCGCCATTTTGGATCCAATTATCTGTGAAAACATAACCTTTTCGTAAGCGTCAATACGCTTTTTGGTCTTGCGATTAATATAAAAATGAAGCTGAAATATCGATTCTGTAAAACTGAAAATAAGTATTAATTGATTCTTAATTGATTAGACGTGTGTTCTTAAACGCGCGACAGTATAATTTGTTTTATAAGTGTCGCAGATTTTGAAGCCACTTTTTTCGTCGCTCCACATTTATTGGAATTCGAAAAAGTTGAAACCCTTTTTCGCTTCTATTATTGCAATTAATTGCAACGCAGCCAGTCATTTTGGAAGCTCTGAGAATACGAGACCGAAAAACATATTGACATTTACGAAAAGGTTATGTTTTCACATATAATTGGATCCAAAATGGCGGACGAGAATACCTACTTTTTTAGAGCTCTAGTATTACTCTTAATTTTGGAAATAATTTATATTTATATTTATTATTAAGTCTCTAATTAAAAATTTATTATAACAAAATCTCTCACTCAAAATTAACTAATTCTAAGAAATATATATTAGAGAAGACCGGGGCTAACTTGACACGATTTTTTCAAAAGCAATTTTCAACAACTAATTAAAATTTTCAAGCGAATTCAATGGTACTCATTTAAAGAGAGTGTTGCTTTAGGTACAAAATTGTTTAAGGAAGTTTTGCTGTACGTTGCTTTGTTTTGCCCCCAGGAGAGGGAAAGTGACGCAAAGACAAATTTTTAAATTGAAAAATGCCGGGGCAAATTTTACACTTTGTCTAGTCGATACAATTTGATCTGAAACTTATTTTTTTATTGTCTGAAAATGAAATATGTTGTTTATCGTGTATTTAGAAAGTACAAAAATTTGGAATAAAGCAAAATAATCATTGGAAATAATAAGAAAAAAATTGTTGAACATTCAATTACCTTCTTCTGAACTCATGTCTGAGAAACAATTAAAGCAGAGTCTACAATGAGAATTTAAGACGTAAATTTTAAGTTTTAAGCCATAAGCCGTAAGAAATTGACAAATCACAGTCGAATATGAGAAGACTCGACGCTTGCCGATGTCGCAAACTTAGGGATTTCATTAGAATCACAAAATAAACAAAATTGCCAAGTATAAACTTCTCATGAGACCTTTTTCAAACTGAAGCCTTTTTTTGTCACCATTGATTGACCTAAAATTGTAATCAATAAAATCATAATTAACTATCTTAAAAACCTCTTGGAAGTAATTATTTTAAGTTTATAAGCAAAAAATGCAAGCCAGTACGTTTGAAAAATATTTTGTCTTAGAATTTCAGTTTTTCAAAAATTTTTTGAATTTCCTATTTAAAGCGTTAATTTTTAACTCATAAACATTGTAGTGTTCTTAATTACCTACATTAAAAAAAAAAACGTTCAAATCCGAGTAGTTTTAACCGGTTCCGAGATAAAAACCTAATTTGCCTCTATTATAGTGTGTCGACTTTGCCCCGGCGCGGTGGCGTGGTCAACTTTGCCCCGAACGTCGTTTTTCACTTTTGTCACTCCAAAAACATAAAAATTTTGAAAATATGCAAAAACGATTATCAGATTCGTATAGACATAGAGCATCAAATTTCCTATCAAAATCACTTAATGGTGGATTCGTAAGAGTATAGCTCGATGAAAGAGTAGAAATTTTCGAGAGATCAGAAAAATTACTTTTTACCATCGAAAACGCTTATGTCACACTAAAAGTTACACCATAAACTCAGAATGTCACCAAATTCCGTTGACAACGCTGGCACATAAAGACGCATTTACCATAGGAAAGGCAATTTTATATGACAGATTTAAATGGGCAAAAAGCCTAGTGTCAAGTTTGCCCCGGTGTCGAGTTAGCTCCGGTCTCCCCTATATATTTTTGTATGTGTGCTTTTTTGCTCCTTTAATATATAATTTGTGTAATTTAGTCTCTTATAATATTTAATTCGGAGCATTTTATTATTAATTATATAGAACTTTTCAAATTATTTCTATATTAGAGATATGTTTCTTTTTTCGAACAAATATTTGAGAGAAACATTGATTCAAATCGATAACTTTGAAACACCTAGTAGTTGGTGAGTTTGCACGTGTTTCGGCGTGAATATCCGCGCGGATAACTTGAATGCGAATAAGCGTGTCTTTTACCGCTGCAAAAGAGGAAATTGCGTGACGTACAAGAGAAACTGACGCTATTTGTCACGGCAAGGCGTGAGGGAATGGCGGATGCTGTCGCAGGAAAATTTTTGGCAAGCATGGAAAAAGTTTTTTCCGACGCGACGTCACCCCAGTCTTTCTACATTATTATTGGCGTCGTCCTTCGCTTTGATTACTTTTGCGTGCGTTATTTCTATTTTGTATTTCCCTGTACTTCTTCGCACGAGCCAAGAATTCAAAATTCAACGTCTCTACTAGAAATCACGTTGTAATTTTTCATGCGCACGAGCAGGGAAAAAAAAGAGATAAAAAATAAAATATTGAAATAAAACATCAGGTTTTTAGAAAATAAAGAGAATATTTTAAACTAAAGAAACACATAGATATTTACCTCTTGGAAATATAATTTTGTTTGTAAAACAGATGAGATTTTTTATATTTTTCTTTTTTTTTACATAATATTTAGGATAAATATCGAACATTCAATATAAAGGTATATTATAAACACGACGATGAATATGTATGAAAAGTAGCGAGGAGATTGTAGTGGAGCGAAAAGTGAGGTATCATCGTGGCATCTGGGGAAGTATAGCCTGTGATAAAATACGAAGTCGACGAAATCCCATCTTTAATATAAATTTCGTTATGCATCGCTCCTGGGCTGGGTCGAGATATCGAGAGTCTTTGTAGAATTAATGTTCGCGATGTTTCCCTTTCATTTCCGGCCGTGAACCAGCTCGGGGGTAGTTCTCAAAACGTGATGGATTGCCCGAATATACTATGCAAGATTGCATCCTAGCGATAAAAATAATCCGCGCGTATATTTGGACAATATACATCCAGAAACATAAGCAAAATTATATAGTTTACAATAGACAATATCTAAATAAACTTGTTTTATTATTTTGTATATATATTTTATTTTATTTATTTATATTCTGATTTTGGTATTCTACAATATTATTGACAATGGGTATAATATTTTAGTTTGTTGTTTAATATTTTTATTAAGTTATATATTTACAAAACAGATTATATATGTGATGTTTTATTAAATAACTGTAGATATATATATGTATATACAGGGTGTTTTAAAATTAAGTGCATTAAATTTGTGTAATGAAAGAAGGAATCAATACAAGCATTTTAAGTATAGGAACCATGGGTCGGCGACGGTTCGTTACGGCGTTATGGGCGTTTAAACTAAATCGTCATAACGACTGCGATGCAATTATTTTATTCTGTTAATTTGACATGTGAAAGTGGCATGTGGATTATCTTCAGCCCACACATGATTGTTGTGAGTGTTAACGATGGCTTCACGCGTGAAGCTTGCTTTGTCGGTAAACAAAACACGAGCTGGAAATTCAGGTTGGAGAGCTCTTTGTTGCAGAAACCAATTAACAAAGGCAACACGAGCCGGAAAATCATCGGGGCGAAGAGCTTGCACCTTTTGCCGATGAAACGGATGAAGCAAATTGTCATGGACAATATTCCAAACAAGACTGTTATTAACATGGAGCTCGCGTGCAATAATTCTAGTACTTGTTGATGGATTATCTTCAAATCGCTCTAATACTTCTTCCTCAAACTGTGGAGTACGTGTTGACCTATTTCCCCCTGCGTTGTACATCCTCGATTGCAATGATCTCGTTTCCCTCAGACGTTGATCAACGTTAACAAAAGTCCTCCGGTTCGGCAGTCTTCTGTTCGGGTACCTTTCTTGATACATCCTCTGAGCGAGCGCACAGTTGCCTCCAGCAGCGCCGAAACTTAAGTGTATGTCTGCGAGTTCCTCCCAAGTGTATCCATTGTGGCGGTTCATGATTATTTCAAAGAAAATAAAGCTACTCGTTTATTACCAGCTACTCGTTTCTCACTGTGAGTAGCACAGCTCGACTGACAACGTGATCACTACAGCTTGGCTGAGAAAACACGAGGAAAGTGAAAGAAAGAACTTGCAAGCACCTTGAGAAGTAAACAAACGAGAGGCAAACAAACTACAACGCGGGCGTAGTACTTGTGACGATTTACTTTATACGCTTATAACGCCGTAACGAAGCGTCGCCGACCCATGGTTCCTATACTTAAAATGCTTGTATTGATTTCTTCTTTCATTACACAAATTTAATGCACTTAATTTTAAAGCACCCTGTATATATATATATATATATATATATATATCTACAGTTATTTAATAAAACATCACATATATAATCTGTTTTGTAAATATATAACTTAATAAAAATATTAAACAACAAACCAAAATATTATACCCATCGTCAATAATATTGTAGAATACCAAAATCAGAATATAAATAAATAAAATAAAATATATATACAAAATAATAAAACAAGTTTATTTAGATATTGTCTATTGTAAACTATATAATTTTGCTTATGTTTCTGGATGTATATTGTCCAAATATACGCGCGGATTATTTTTATTGGATAAAAATATGTATATATATATATATATATATATATATATATATATACATATTTTAATAATAAAAATGTTAAAAGCCATATATATAGGTATGAAGAGCTTCGTAACATATAAATTCTATTTTGAGATTATAGAAATAGGATGGTTTAGGAATCAACTTGCAATTATATTCTTATAATTTGACACGTAAAATTATATATAGAAGGAAATCGACCTCTAATAATAGATGGCCTACAATGGGTTTTATGCAAATCCGTATATACTATGTTAGATATGTGAGAGAGAGAGAGATGCATAAGGGTCACCACAAAACTACTCGTAAATATTCTCAGTGGAGCATTAACTCACCACATAGCTTACTCGGGCGGAGACCATCTGTACTTATCCGTACGCCAAGTTAAAGCGTTTTTAAGCTGTCGGGTCAGCGGGGTAGCTGCTAATACAAGGGTCGTCATGGAGAGACAACGATGATGGAACGGGTCACGTCGTGCTCCAGCATAATCGCACAGACAACTTCACTTTATACCCGCCTTTCGGATAATTGCGGACGTTTTACAAATGAATATATCCCTTATCGCATACGAAACTTTGATCATAGTCGCTGTTATTAATCAAAGTACAAAGTGCGAAGCTCGAAAACAGAAGAGAGCATTACGTCATTGGTACAGTCAAAAGTGTGAAACTGTAAGTATCTTTATAATAACATTTAAGTATGCGAAAAAGCAAAATGTTTTATTACTGAAATGTGCATTCATTTATCTAACACGCGTATAAAATGTCGTAAAAAAAAGAAATAGCGTTTATCACTAGGAATCGCATTTTAACTAATAAAATTATCTTACAATAAGAAAAACTGTTAAAATGTTTTATTAAATGTATATTTATTATTTACTCGAAAGAATAAGAATGCATCTGTTATTCCAATTATATAAACATTTATTCTAAAACTTTTTATAAATTATTAACAGCTATTTTATAATATTACTTTTAATTTAACTTTAATTCTTTTTAATCATAAATTAAGGTAATCTGTGTTTTGTGTTAATTAAATTATACTATATGTATATGTATATATCTTAACATATAAATATAATTAAAAAATAAATATATTATAAAGTATTAAAATAAAATTATAAACAACTTTTTCGCAAATATAAGTAGAACGAGAGTATACACATACATATATTTTTTTTTTCTCTGTGTATATTTTGTTTGACATTGACTTGGTAATTTAAAGGAACAGAAGAAGAAACAGAAAGAGAAGAACTCGTTGCAGAATAACAACTTTGCAAGGGTCTCTTTGTCGACGCGACGCCTCAATTTTGCAACGGTTCATCGAGTTTGGGGGACGACTGGTCCCCTTTAAGTCGTCGACTTAAAGCAGCGCTTCCACACGGTAGAAATAATCCGGAGTAAGCACCATCGTACATTTTACAGGTTTCGACTTTTAGCGATGGCGCTTTGCGCCTTTCCAAATAATTTAACATTGTTTTAAGTTGATTGAAGACAAAATTTATTACAACGAGTCTTTTTGCGCTGCTCCCTCTTGAATCACTGCACTGCCTCGATTTTATAATATTAAAGTGTTTTATTGTAGACTTATAATATTGGTATGAGAAATATTTATGATAAATATAATCATAAAAACAGATGGGATTACAGGTTTCGACTTTTAGCAATGCCGCGTTGCGCCTTTCCAAATAATTTAACATTGTTTTAAGTTAATTGAATACAAAATTTATTACAACGAGCCTTTTTGCGCTGCTCCCTCTTGAATCACTGCACTCCCTCAATTTTATAATATTAAAGTGTTTTATTGTAGACTTATAATATTGGTATGAGAAATATTTATGATAAATATAATCGTAAGAAAAAGATGGGATATTTGTAAATGTGCCACATATGTATATTTGTCACAATTTTCTATTATAAAGAATTCTCTTTAAATAATTTGTTTGTGGCAGATATCTAAATTATTCTTTATGACAATTTATATATGCATACATAACAAATATTTTTCTAATTAATTAAATAACATTTGTATGAAAAATTTCTAGCTAAATAAATTTCTTCAGCAATCTGTATATGGGGCATTCCATACCAAATCGACCAGGGTCTGACTCTCAACCTCTCGGATTCGGTCGGCGATTTTTTGTGTTATTGTTCCAACTCTAAAATGCACTCAGATTGTTTGTAGACTTTTTTAAATAAATTTGATTTAGTTATAATTTTTTAAACCGAATTATTGTTGGCCACAATTTAAAAATGTGAGAAAATTCTCAAAAATCCTGTGTCAGGTATCAAAATTTTCAAGCCTTGGCCCAGAGTGGGCCGGCGTTCGCTTCTATTTTTCTTCGAGCTTTTTTCGAAAAAAAACATGGAAAAAAATTAGAAGCAGAAGTCAATCCACTGTAGGCTGTTGTTTGAATCTTTTTATACATATATAACAGGATTTTCGAGAATTTTTTTCAAATTTTTTCGGCACTTGTTTTTTTTTACAATAAAAAAAATCGCGTCTAAAAAATCTAAAAAAAATATCAAAAATCCTGTGTTATATGTACATAAAAATGTTCAAGCAACAACCAACAGTGGACTGACTTCTGCTTCTAATTTTTTCAATGTTTCTTTCGAAGAAAAGCTTAAAAAAAAAATAGAAGCGAATGCCGGCTCACTCTGGGTCAAGGCTTGAAAATTTTGATATCTGACACAGGATTTTTAAGAATTTTTTCAGATTTTTAAATTGTGGCCAACATGTCTGTTTAAAAAATTAAAACTAAATCAAATTTATTTGAAAAAATCTAAAAAAAATCTGAGTGCATTTTAGAGTTGGAACAATAACATAAAAAATCGCCGACCAAATCCGAAAGGTTGAGGGTCAGACACTGGTCGATTTGGTATGGAATGATCCATGTACTACCTACAAAAAAACTTTATTATATTTTATATTATATACAGGGTGTACCTAAACTGTCAATAAATATTTTAATGACAAATACTTTGTAACATTTTAAGACAAAAATTCTAATACGAAAATGCTGAGGCTATAATAGTTTTCAAATGAGAAATGTTTAAAGATAACGAATGACAAGGTTAGATTTTCGCGCGCTCAGGGATGGTAACATGGCCAATGATAAAGGTGCTTCCATGAATCGAATGTCTTTGAGTATTGTGAAATTGTTGCAAAAAAATTCAAAAATTTTATTAAGAAGCTATTTTTGTTTGTCTGTAATAAATTATTTATTCAATAATTCAATATATCCATGATATGTGTCATTATGTCATATTTATTTTGTTAATTCATATGATGGTAATATAAATCTTTGCGATAAAAATTGATTAAATCGATGACATCATTTTTTGTTCCAACTTTTGATTGAATTTGTCGATAAAATTGCTAATACCGATTATTTATTTAATTCTGATACAAGTCTAGCCACTCTCCAGACTCTTTCTTAAAAATCGTGATAAAATCTTAGATGTTTAAAAAAGAAAAAAGTTAACATAATAAAACTAAAATACAACAAAACGTATAAACTAATAAAATTGAAAATACAAAACGTGTGAATCAATGAAATTAACTTAATATGTACATGCAGTCAATCATTTTGCGGTCCAAACGATTACCGCTCAAATCCAACAAAATATCTGTTAAGAAAAACGTTAGCATTAGTCATAAATCGTTCATAATTTTCTCGCTCAAAACCAGTAGCAAATTAATAGTATGAAAATGATACCTCTATTTATAAAAGGTGTTTAAAGTGTTCACCGTCACATTTGATACACAATCGTGCACGTCGTAACAAACCCGTTGCATTTAAAATCATTTGTGGCGTAATAGTTGCAAATGCTTCGATTAATTCACACGTTTCGTATTTTCAATTTTATTAGTTCATACGTTTTGTATTTTAGTTTTTATTAATTTATTCATTTTTTAATTTTAATTTAATTTAAAATTTTTCTTCCCATTGATGTAAATAAATCGATTTTAGCATTAAAAAGAAAGCTTATAGTAATGTACGTCGTAAAATAATATTTTGAAAAAATTTATTTAAAAATTATTTCGTGGGTTTTGATGAAGTACGCCCGTTTTGATTTATTTTACGATTTATTAATTTTTTCTATTTTATTTCATTATGTTAACTTCTTTCTTGTTTAAACATCTAAGATTTTATCACGATTTTTAAGAAAGAGTCTGGAGAGTGGCTATAGACTTGTATCAGAATTGAATAAATAATCGGTATTAGCAATTTTATCGATAATTTTAGTCGAAAGTTGGAGCAAAAAATGATTTTATCGATTTGATCAATTTTTATTGCGGAGATTTATTACCATCATATGAATGAACCAAATAAATATGACATAATGACACATATCATGGATATATTGAATTATTGAATAAATAATTTATTACAGACAAACAAAAATAGTTTCTTCATAAAACTTTTGAATTTTTTTGCAACAATTTTACAATACTCAAAGGCATTCGATTCATGGAAGCACTTTTATCATTGGCCATGTTACCATCCCTGAGCGCGCGAAAATCCAACCTTGTTCAATTCGTCCAATTCGTTATCTTTAAACATTTCTCATTTGAAAACTATTATAGCCTCAGCATTCTCGTATTAGAATTTTTGTCTTAAAATGTTACAAAGTATTTGTCATTAAAATATTTATCGCCAGTTTAGGTAGACCCTGTATAATAAACAATAATGCAGCTACATATATATTATATGTATACATATATATACACAATATATATATATATATATAAGCTGGTTGAAGTTTGGAACGTTCCTGGAGCGATTTTTTAAAACCGATTTGTTCCAATTCCCCTTTTGCACAGAGTTAGTTCTAAGCGTCAGACAAACAACAAAAAATAGTAGGAGCGAATATACGCGTCGGAAAGCACCCTTACGCACAATAAACTACCCTTCAGACCATTACAGAAGTTCTTGCGTCTCTAAAACCGATTTGTTCCAATTCCCCTTTCGCACAGAGTTAGTTCTAAGCGTCAGACAAACAATAAAAAATAGTAGGAGCGAATACACGCGTCGGAAGGCACTCTTACGCACGATAAACTACCCTTCAGACCATTAAAGAAGTTCTTGCGGCTCTAAAACCGATTTGTTTCATTTCCCCTTTCGCACAGAGTTAGTTCTAAGCGTCAGACAAACAATAAAAAATAGTAGGAGCGAATACACGCGTCGGAAGGCACTCTTACGCACGATAAACTACCCTTTAGACCATTAAAGAAGTTCTTGCGGCTCTAAAACCGATTTGTTTCATTTCCCCTTTCGCACAGAGTTAGTTCTAAGCGTCAGACAAACAATAAAAAATAGTAGGAGCGAATACACGCGTCGGAAGGCACCCTTACGCACGATAAACGGAATGCACCATTCACCCTTTTTGCGGCGTTCAGGAAGGTGCCTTAGAATGGACTTTCGAGCAAGCTGCCGGTAATTCTTGAATATTTCTGGTGGTTTAACAAGACAGACAGAGAGAGAGAGAGAGAGAGATGAGAGGAGAGATGAGAGAGAGAGAGAGGGGGGAGGGAGAGAGACGAGAGAGGGGAAGGAGAGGGAGAGGGAGAGGAGAGGGAGAGGGAGGAGGATGAGGGAGAGGGAGAGGGGAGGGAGAGGGGAGAGGGAGAGGGTGAGAGGGAGAGGGAGACGGGAGAGAGGGAGAGAGGGAGAGGGAGAGGGAGGGGAGAGGGATGAGAGGAGAGGGAGAGGGAGAGGGAGAGGGAGAGGGAGAGGGAGAGGGAGAGGGAGAGGGATTGATTGATTGATTGATTGATTCTTTATCATGCCATAGTCAAGACTTTAGGCAAGAATAGATAATACAAGTAAATATGTAATAAACAAGTGCAAAATACAATAGACAAAAATTGGAATAAGTAAGAACGAAAAAGAAAAGACGCAGTGTGATAACTATAATAAGGCAGTAAGCAGAAGTGGAAACGATGAAGGTAATAATGTCTGAAAAGCGAAAAGTAATAAATCATCTCCCCTTTAGCCACCGCTTCATCATTAAAAACTAAATAGATCAAATGAAACGTGTCGGAAAGTACATAATTGATATGATGGCAATGCGTCACATAACTAAATTTCGTTGAATGAGTGTAAATGGTGTGAAATATAACTGAGAATTGTGAATCAACGGAATTCAGTCGTTATGCTCTCTCTTACAAAAACAAATAACAAAATTATGAAATTGTAACTTAAAACTAGTACAGGTTTTGACGTAGCAACAATTTATGTACAGTGACTAGAAAACACATAGTTGGCGTGATTTAAACATGATCACGCACCCACACTACTTCCTAATAAAGTAGAAAGCCCCCAGGTTGAACCTCAAACGGAACTGAGCTCAAGTGAAAAGAGATGGTCGTAGAGCTTTTGCTTAAATTCGTTGGCAGACGACGACAACACAACGTCGATAGGAAGCGAATTCCATAGGTAAATGCCCGCAAGGTGGAAGGACCTGTGGTAAGTCTCGGTTCTGTGGATAGGAATTTGAAAAGTATGCGGAAGCGCTAACCGTGATGATCGTCTAATCGAGAGATCTGCCTTGACAAAAATTTCAGAGAGATAGCTAGGAGACATACCATTAGATATCTTGTACATCTCAATACCGAGGAAGTAAAGACGTCTATTACTCACAGACAGCCACCCAAGTCGATGACGGTAAGGAGTAATATGTTCGTCGCGTCTCAAATTGAAAATGAACCTAATCGCGCAATTGATAAGCCTTTGCAGTTTAGTATTAAGCTCATCTGTGACATCGTTGTAAACGAGAGAACAGTAGTTCAACAAAGGCCATATCAATGCAGACACAAGTTTTACGCGCAGCTGGAATGATAAGGAGTTTTTGTGATACTTAAGCTTGTGCAGAGTGATGTGTACCCTTCTAGAAATATGGGCGACGTGGCAGTCCCAAGATAGATCGGAGCTCATAATGACTCCTAGATTCCGCGCCTGGGTGACAAACGGAATAGAGGTGCCACTAACAGAGATGAGAGGTAAATCATTGAGATTGATAAGGTCAACGTAACGCTTGCTGCCAAGTATTAAGACCTTGGATTTATTAAGATTGAGAGACAATCCATTTGTGGCCGCATACTCAGAGATGACGCCAACATCGTGGGCCACCAACTGCAAGGCAACATTCAGCTGATTAAAGAGACACCTACGGTAAATTTGCGTGTCATCAGCAAAAATCAAGCGTTGAGTAAATCTCAGGGAAGCACCGATGTCGTTGATAAATAGGGAAAAAAGGAGCGGACCCAATACTGATCCCTGAGGAACACCAGAGGTGACAGATAGCCAGTCAGAGAATCCATCCACCAGATCAGCAACTGCTTGAGAGCGACCAGTGAGGTACGAAAAAATTAATTTTAGGGCAAGATCTGAAAACCCTAGTTTCCTCAGTTTAGTTAAAAGTAAAGGATGAGAGACAGTATCAAAGGCTTTACTGAAGTCGAAGAGGACAAGAATCAATACCTCGCCCGCGTCAACGCCGTTCTTAATATCGTGGAATAATCTTAGAAGGGCGGACTGAGTAGAGTAACCCTTGCGATAGCCCGATTGACGGTCGTCGAGAATATGGTGCGTGTTGACAAAGTCAACGATTTGGCGGAAGTATCCGTAGGAAGTAGCTCGTTAATATAAATGTGCCCGGGGACATCTCTAGAGAGAACATCGAAGACAGTCAGTCGACGCTTGCGGCGCATAGCACCAAGAATATAGTCACGAATCTGTCGCGACTTAAGTATAACAATAATTGATCGCGGTTTAGTGACAGCACGATCAGAGGCGGAGACAGTGCTAGGTGCTACATCACGAGTCGCAGACACGTTGCTAACCCCCACCTCTCGAGTCTCAAGAACGTCGGAAACAAGCTGCGGTGTACCCAGCGCGCGGAAAACAGCAGCAACGAGCTGTTCAGATGAATCGGTTAGAGAACCTGATATCCCGGAAATGATGATATCGGAAGTTCGAAAGACTCGAGACGAAGGAGATCGCGGAGGACGAGAACCACTCTGGTCACGCTCCAATTCGCTCCTCAATTCGCTCTTTAGGTCGCTCTTCAAACCGCTCTTTAAACCGCGCACCTCGTTCGCGAGAGCAGCACACTGCTGCTCCAACTCCGCGATACGCTGACTGTTGCGGTCGACACTTTTAGCTAAGCTGTTAAGTTGATCGAGTTTGCTATCTAAAGCAGAAAATCGCGCCTCGGATCGGGCTTCGGACGACTTAATCTGCTCCACAAGCTGACGCAAAAGCGCATTCGTTGCGTTATCAGTCACTGATTGTGGCAGCGCACAGACACTAGCAGGGGCCGCGCTGGTAAAATCCAGCAGCTCCGTACACTCAACCCCCGGTGTAAGAGGGGCAGCAGGTACGGCAGCCAGTGACAAGCACGGCTCGACGTCGTCGACATCAGGTTCCGGATGCAGGGAAGGCCGCAAGATCCTTACAGCACTGCTCAGCGTATCTGTATTTGGCGGCGTACGGCTTAACGCAGCCACGATGAAATAGTTTGGTGCACGTGCACACAACAGCAGCCGCCGCAACTGTTTTCTTACATTTTGTGCACGCGCGCTGCATGGTCAATCAGCTGACAGCAGTAGAGAGCAGAACCAAAAGCACAGCGGTCCAGTGGGTAACGGATGGTGGTACGCCGCAAGGCCCACAGATGTCGCCACACGCGCAAACTCAGGCAACGCATGCACAAGCGACAGCAATCAAGACAGCAATCCAAGCAAAAGTGAGGTTAGAACCAGGAAATTTTCACTTGAGGATATCCAGCCAGAAAGTTGCGAGGACAGAAGGATAATATATTAATTCTGCCAAGCAATAAAAAACTTGCTCAAACCTGCAACAAGACAGCCCGAAGGTAATTCACGGCAGCGAGAGAAATCGAAGTAAGCAGGAGCAAGGAAAGAACGTGACATGCAGTACTCACCGCCAGAGAGAGGGAGAGGGAGAGGGAGAGAGGGAGAGAGGGAGAGAGGGAGAGAGGGAGAGGGAGAGAGGGAGAGGGGAGAGGAGGGAGAGAGGGGGAGAGGGGGAGGAGGGGAGGCGGCTGTAGAGGGAGCGGCCGAGAGGGGGCAGAGGGGATGAGGGGGATGAGGGGGCGGAGAGGGGGCAGAGGGGGAGAGGGGGGCAGAGGGGAGAAGGGGGAGTGAGGGGGAGATGGGGAGAGAGGGGGGAAGAGGAGGAGGGCGGAGAGGGGGATGAGCGGAGGAGAGGGAGAGGGGAAGAGCGGGGAGAGGGGCGAGACGGGGGGAGAGGGGGAGAGGGGGGGGGAGGGGGGGAGAGGGGGAGAGGGGGAGAGGGGGAGAGGGGGGAGAGGGGGAGAGAGGGGGAGGGGGAGAGGGGGAAGAGGGGCGAGAGGGGGAGAGAGGAGAGAGGGAGAGAGGGGGAGAGAGGAGGAGAGGGAGAGAGGGAGAGGGACGACGAGGAGAGAGGGAGGGAGAGGGAGGAGAGAGGGGGGAAGAGAGGGAGAGAGGGAAGGAGAGAGGAGAGAGGAGTAGAGAGGGAGAGAGGGAGAGAGAGGAGAGAGAGGGAGAGAGGGAGAGAGGGAGAGAGGGTCCTTTCTTTATCATCAGAGAGGGAGAGAGGGAGAGAGGGAGAGAGGGAGAGAGGGAGAGAGGGAGAGAGGGAGAGAGTTTGAGTTTGAGTTTGAGTTTATTTGTTATGCCATAGTCAAGACTTTAGGCAAAGGTTGAATGATACAGGTAAATATGTGATAAGCAAAATACATAGACAAAATAGAATAAGTAAAAACTAAAAAGAAAACAAAAGACGCAGTGTGATAACAGCAATAAAGCGAAAAGCATAAGTGGAAACAATGGAGATAATAATGACAATAAAGCAAAAGATAGTAATGTTGTTTCCTCCTCAGCCAATGCTTCACGACTTATTATAAGACAAAATAATTCGAGTGAAAGACGTTTGAATATACATAACTAATAAGATAATATTGCGTCATATTACCAAAATTTCGTTGAAAAATGTAAAATAATCTGAAATACTGCTGAAGAATTATGAGTCAACGAAATTTAGTTATTATGCTCTCTCAAACAAAAAAACAAGTAAAACCACGTAACTAGACTAATATAGAACTTACTTAAGCATAAAACGATTATAATGTTGAACATGAAGTGAAAAAGCTTATAAATCATTAAATATTTTATATTGGTGAAAAAGAGAGGCCCGCATGTGCATAAGTGGAGCTTTCATTATACCTAAAGCGATTATCACGTTAAACATGAAGTGAAAAGCATGTGAGTCGTATTACATGTAGTGGTGGATAAGAGAGGCATGCATGTGCCGTCACAAATGTCGGAGTCAACAAGATCGTCGGAAATATGTAAGTGAGGCCAGGCCATAGAGCAGAAGGAACACAGCCAGCATCAGCCAAGGGTCATTGAAGCCCTGCTAAATCAGCCTCAGAAGTAATCAATATGGGAGGCTGGCCACGTACCTTGCGGACATAAATCATACCGTGCGTGCACCATACATGCTTAAAAGATAACTGCCTGGCTATAACTCGAGTCCGGCGCAACAATTTGTAAATATCTATTGGAAGCAGTTCGTTAATATAAATATGGCCGGGGACATCTTTTGAGAAAACATCGTTGACGGACAGTCGACGTTTACGGCGCATAGCACTGAGTATGTAGTCACGAATCTGCCGCGACTTGAGTACAACAATTATAGATCGCCGTCTGACCGCAGGGACAGGACAATCGGAGGCAGAATCAGTGCTGGGCGCCACACCGTGCGTCACAGACTTCGCAGACACGACACTACCCCCCACGTCTCGAGTCTCGAGAACATCAGAAACAAGCTGCGGTGTATCCAGCGCGCGAAAAACACTAGAGACAAGCTGTTCCGATGTGTCAGTCAGAGAACCCGGTAACCCGGAAATAATAATATCCGATGTTCGCAAGACTCGAGACGCGGAAGACTGCGGGACAAGATGAGGACCACTCAGATCTCTCTTTAATTCACATTTTAGTTCGCTCTTTAATTCACTTCTTAATTCGCTTTTTAATTTGCTCTTTAAACCACGCACTTCATTCGTGAGAGCAGCACACTGCTGCTCCAACTCAGCAATACGCTGACTGTTGCGGTCGACACTTTTAGCTAGGCTATTTAACTGGTTGAGTTTGTCGTCTAAAGCGGAGAATCGCGCATCAGATCGCGCTTCGAACAACTTTGTCTGCTCGACAAGTTGACGTAAAAGCGCATTTGTTGTGTCATCACTCCTCAATTGTGGCATGATTGATGAGATGACTACAGCGAAGAGTAGAACCAAAATGCAGAGCGGCAGTTCTGAGGGTAACAGTTGGTGGCGTGTATCAAAGCCCAGAGATGTCGCCACGTGCGCAAATCGGATGGTAATTCATGCACAATCCCAAGATCAGGCAAAAGTGAGGTTAGAATGAGAAGTGAACTTGTACTCCAAGATATCCAGCACAGCAGTTGCAAGGAAAGAAAGATGAAATATCTGTCTTAACAAGCAAACGAAACACTTGCTTAAATCTGTAACAAAAACGGCCCGAAGGCAGTTACGGCAGAGATGGAGTTCGCCGAAAGCCAGAGCAAGGAAACGCAGCAACATGCGGTACTCACCGAGAGAGAGAGAGAGGGAGAGAGGAGAGATGGGAGAGGGAGAGGAGAGAGAGAGAGAGAGAGAGGGGGGGAGGGAGAGAGAGAGTGGCAGAGGGAGAGGGGGAGGGGGAAGGGGGAGAGAGGGAGAGGGAGAGGGAGAGGGAGAGGGAGAGGGAGAGGGAGTAGGGAGAGGGAGAGGGAGGAGGGAGGAGAGGGACGAGGGAGAGAGGGAGAGGAGAGAGGAGAGAGGGAGGGGAGCGGGAGAGGGAGAGGAGAGGAGAGGAAGAGGGAGAGGGAGAGGAGAGGGAGAGGGAGAGAGAGAGGGAGAGGGAGAGGGAGAGGGAGAGGGAGAGGGAGAGGGAGAGGGAGAGGGAGAGGGAGAGAGAGGAGAGAGAGGGAGAGGGAGAGATTGATTGATTGATTGATTTTTATTATGCCATAGTCAAGACTTTAGGCAAATCATGAATAAGCATGTGTAAACAAAATACAAACAAAAATACAAAAATGCAAAAATACATAGAACGAAGTAATAAGGAAATATAATATCAAGGAAAATTTGAAAATAAACTAAGAAAACGATTGATAGTGACTAACGCAAAGGATTATAACTTAAAACTAGGTATAACAATGTATAAACTCGATGATAATAATAAATGCTCTGAAATAAAAACGCAGACTAGATATAGGTAATAAATTCATACATAATTCTCAGAGATATCGAGGTAATAAATTCATTAGACTAAGCCTGAACAGCAGGCTGAATAGACAGCTCGAGCGAGAAAAGATAGTTGTGGAGCTTACTCTTGAATTCCGCAATAGATGATGACGACACTACATCAATAGGGAGCAAGTTCCACAAATAAACTCTTGCAAGATGAAAGGACTTGTGATAGGACTCGGTCCTGTGATTAAGAAGGTGAAAAGAGTACGGCCGCGCCAACCGTGAGGACTGTCTAATGGAGGGATCAGGTTTAGTAAAGATTACAGAGAGATAACAAGGAGAAATTTCATGGAATATTTTGAACATCTCAATACCAAGAAAGTATTGCCGTCTATTTTTTACAGACAACCACCCAAGTCGATGTCGGTATGGTGTGATGTGTTCGTCACGTCTCAGATTGAAAATAAATCTTATTGCACAATTAATGAGTCGTTGCAATTTGGTGTTCAGCACATCGGTGACGTCATTATAAACGAGACAACAGTAGTCCAACAGAGGCCAAATCAGAGCGGTCACCAGTTTTACCCGAAGTCGTTGGGATAAGGAATTTTTATAAAATTTGAGCTTGTAAAGCACGAAGTGTACCCTCCTGGAAATGTGAGAGACATGGCTATCCCAAGAAAGGTCAGAGCTCATGATGACACCCAAGTTTCGCGCCTCATCAACAAACGGAATGGGGGTGCCATTGACGGAAATGAGGGGCAGGTCCTCGAGGTTGATCTGCCGAACATAACGTCTGCTGCCAAGTATCAAAACCTTAAATTTGCCAAGATTAAGAGACAACCCGTTAGCCGCAGCAAACTCAAAGATAACGCCAACATCATGTGCCACCAGCTGCAAAGCGGTATTTAATTGGCTAATGAGGCACCTACGATAGATCTGCGTGTGGTCAGCGAAAATCATGTGCTCAGTGAACCTCAGAAAAGCCCCAATGAGAGAGGAGATGGAGAGAGAGAGACAGAGAGAGAGAGAGAGAGAGAGAGAGAGAGATTGATTGATTGATTTTTATTATGCCATAGTCAAGACTTTAGGCAAATAGTGAATTATACAAAAATATATATGAAATAAGCAAGAGCGAAATACAAAAGACAGAAGTTAGAATATGTTTAAACTTAAAGATACAAGACGCAGTGTGATAACAACAATAGAGCAGAAAGCAAAAGTGGAAACAATGAAGATAATAATGACAATTACGCAAAAGGTAATACTATTTCCACCTTAGCCAATGCTTCATGACTTATTATACGACAAAATAATTCGAGTGAAAGACGTTTGAATATACATAACTAATATAATAATATTGCGTCATATAACCAAAATTTCGTTGAAAAATGTAAAATTATCTGAAATACTGCTGAAGAATTGAAAATCAACGAAATTCAGTTATTGTGCTCTCTCAAACAAAAGAACAAGTATAACCACGTAAACTAGACCTATGTAGAACTTACTTAAGCATAAAACGATTATAATGTTGAACACAAAGTGTGTGAAGAAGCTTATGAATCATTAAATATTTCATCGTGGTGAAAAGGAGAGGCTCGCATGTGCATATGTAGAAATAGGCCAGGTCATGGAAGCAGAAGGAACATAGCCAGCATCAGCCGAGGGTCATTGAAGCCCTGCTAAATCAGCCTCAGAAGTAATCAATATGGGAGGCTGGCTATGCACCTTCCGGACAAAAATCATTCCGTTCGTGCACCATACATGGTTGTAAAGTAACTGCTTGGCCCTAACTCGCGTTTGGCGCAACAATTTATAAGTGTCAGTAGGAAGGAGTTCATTTACATATATGTGTCCAGGGACATCACTTGAGAAAACCTCGTTGATAATAAGTCGACGTTTACGGCGCATGACTCTAAGTATATAATCACGAATCTCACGCGACTTGAGTAAGACTATAACTGACCTTCGGCCAGCAGTGCTAGCAAGAGGATCTGAGGCAGGCGCCACATCACGCACAACCGACGCATCACTCCTCCCCACATCGCGAGTCTCAAGCACATCAGAGGCAAGCTGGGATACGCCAAGCGCGCGAAAAACACCGGTGACGAGTTTGCTGGATGTGACAGATAATGAATTAGGGATGCCAGAAATAATTATCTCCGAGGTTCGCGCGACTCGCGATGCAGCAGAGAACCGACAGTCAGAATATTGAGAGTTCAACGAATGCGTGCCGCGAGCTTCCAGCGCTGCAATCCTTTCACCATGGCTAGAAACAATTCTCAAAAGTTCTGGTATTTGGTCGAGTTTTCGCGCAAAATTGGCATTAACTGTTTCCTGATGTTTAATGAAATCTGAAATCTTCTTGTCAGATCTGTCAAACCTGGCTGTAACCTTCCTGTCGGATTCACCAAATCTGGATAGAATCTGCTGCAGAAGTGCATTGGTAGACTGAGATTGAGCTCCAGAAGGAGCAACAACCCCAGCGCCCAGAGCAGTAGGAGAAGCCATGGCAGGAAGGGCAACAGACAACTCGGCATTCACCTCACTAGGCGTCGGATGTACGACCAGTGAAGCAGCCAGCGACTTGCAGCAACTCTCCGCATATTTTGTCGCAGCATATGCAAGGGCACAACCAGGATGAAAAAGTTTTTACACTCGCACTCGGCAGACTCCTTCGCGATAGACTTCTTACACTTGGTGCACGCACGCTGCATAATTATCCACTGACACCAGCTGAGAGAAGAACCAGTATGTACAGCAGTCCGGTGGGTAACGGATGGTAGTATGTCTCAAGGCCCACAGTTGTCACCACATGCACGATTAGGATATTAACTCATGCACAGGTATCCAAAGATCAGGCGAAAGTGAGGTTAGAATAATAATCTCTTTCCTCAAAGATATCAGGCACTGCCGTTGCAAGGATAGAAAGATTAAATATGCATCTCAACAAGCAACGAGAGACTTGCCCAGACCTGCAACAAAACAGCCCGAAGGCAGCCCACGGCAGCAACAGAGTTCTCAAAAAGCAGGAGCAAAGAAGCAGAGCAGCATGCGGTACTCACCGAGAGAGAGAGAGAGAGAGAGAGAGGGGAGGGGAGAGGGAGAGAGGGAGAGAGAGAGAGGAGAGAGGGAGAGAGGAGAGAGAGAGGGGAGAGGGAGAGGGGAGAGAGGGGAGAGAGGGAGAGAGGAGAGAGGGAGAGAGAGGGAGGAGAGGGAGAAAGACGAGAGAGGGAGAGAGGGAGAGGGAGAGAGGGAAAGAGGGAGATAGATAGATAGATAGATAGATATGTTTATTTATGCCCAAGCATAGCTATAGGGCAAGGATTACAATATACCAAGTTACAATTATACTGTAAAGTAACAATAAATCAGAAAAAATACATAATTCATAAACTACAACATACTCAGTATAAAGTAACAAGAATCATAACATATACCAATGTACAACTTAAAAACTAAACGCACTTAAAACTAAACTACTTAACACTAATAACGCTACTCAAAGCCAATCGACCTAATACTGCCACTCAAACGCCTGACACCCCACCAACAGCAATCAAAAAGAAGAGAAAAGAAAAATAACATATTAGAATCAGAAGAAAGCTGGTAGACTTAGTCAGACTCAGATGCCTGCAGAAATAATTGGAGAAGGCTCTTAAATGATGCAAGAGAAGATGCAGATGTTATATTGCCAGGGAGAGAATGCCAGAAACAGATTGCAGAGATATGAAAGGAGTTTCTATAGGTAACCGTTCTATGAGCAAGCAGATGGAAGGTCTGAGAAGAGGTGACCAGTCGTTCGGATCTCCTCAGGGATGGATCAGGTGCAGTAAAGAGTTCACGCAGGTAAGATGGTGAACGCAAATGGAGGACCCGATACATCTGGCAGCCCAAGAAATAAAGTCTCCTATTTTCGACACGGAGCCATCCGAACTGACGCCTATACGGAGTTATATGTTCATCACGCCTGAGATTGTAGATGAATCGGATACTACAATTTACAAGCCTTTGTATTTTCGTGTTTAACTCATCCGTCAAGCCATGATACACTAGACAGCAGTAGTCGATGTGAGGCATAATTAAGGTGACGACAAGCTTTATTCTCAATGCAGTAGAGAGAGAGTTCTTGTTGAACTTGAGATTATATAGCGCATAATGAACTTTTTGTGAGACAAGCAAGATGTGCTTCCTCCAAGAAAGACTGGACGTAAAGATAACACCCAAGTTTCTCACCTCACTTACAAAAGGTAGAGGCATGTTGTTCACTACTACAGGTGGTAAGAGATTGAGATCAATATTATTTATATGCGCTTGACTCCCGAATATGATAACTTTTGACTTAGCCGGATTGAGTTTAAGACCGTTCAATTCGGCATAATCAAAAATGGCTTTGGCATCTCCAGAAATCAATTCAAGACCACGAGTGATGTCAACCGGCGGACACGAAAGATAGATCTGAACATCATCAGCAAATAGCATGTGATGTGCATAAGCAAACACGGCATATATCGTGATGTAGAGAGAAAATAACTGAGGACCAAGCACAGAGCCCCTGAGGCACTCCAGATGACGTAAACAGCCAGTCAGAAACATTACCAACGTCATCAACCACCGCCTGAGATCGGCCAGTCAGGTATGAGAAGACCCACGTTAGAGCAGCATCCGAAAAACCGATCTCTTTCAGCTTTACGAGGAGTCGAAGATGTGGAAACCGTGTCGAACGCTTTACTAAAGTCGAAGAGTATCATGATTGTGACATGACCACTATCAATCCCCCGCTTGATGTCATTGCAGACCCGTAATAGAGCGGACTGCGTGTCATGTCCCGGGCGGTAAGCAGACTGTCTTGGATTTAAAGATCGAAATCGTCCAAATAGTATGCAATTTGCGAGGGCAACAATCCTCTCGAGAATCTTTGACAATTCCGGCAGATTAGCTATCGGTCTCGTGTC